>VYYJ01002761.1:0-19631 GCA_021029165.1 Cyphoderus albinus | reverse complement strand
CACATGAACGCCGGCCCGCTGCATCCAGCGACATGTGCCAATCTTCGTTTTTCACCATTAGTAGTTAGCACAAAAAGTGGGAAAGGCAGTCTAGAAAAACAAGGTTTAATATTTCCTCGTCAGTGCTCAAGTTAACTTTGACTTTTTCGAAGATTGTGTGTAGGCCGCATATTTTTAATAATGTTTGGTGCACCGGCCTTGAAGATATTAATAAAAATAGTAAGAGTAATGAGAATATCAATGTATTTATGCCTTATTTTGGTTAGTTAGGCTGTGCTGGTGCACAAAAGAGTAGCTGAGTTGAGTGAGAGAGAGTCGTTGTAGTGAAAAGAAAATCTCCGCCTTTTTCCTTTTCCTCTGCCCTCTCCTCTAAGTTGAGTTTTTTCTTCCTTTTCTTCTGCTGCTGATTGTAATTAATGAAGCGTTATTTTGAAGTCATTTGAAGTCGCCTGTGGACTCTCTCGTTATCTGACTGATTGCTTGCCTCCTAGCCTGAAACGAGTGACTGACTGAACTGTGAGCTAAACTCCGTTAAATACACGTCATTACATTTTTACAATCCTTTTTTATATTCCTCTGCTCTGCGTTCGTCTGTCTCCAGTCGATAATGATGTGGATGTGCCTTCATTTTAGTGTGTTGGTGCCTACGCCTTTAGTTCACTTGTTATAAACTGGTAGTCTATAACTTGCTTATCTTTGTATAATTTGACTTTGCCATGTTTATATGTGGATGGGAAGGGTTGAAAATGTTACATTGACGATTAGTTGCATTCCTCCTGGACAAACTTTTGTAGTCCTTTTACTTTCTCATTTACCTTTCCAGTCGCGTCTCGTGTTTCCCCTTGCAGGTTGCTGGATGATGTTTTTATTAGGTAGAAAGAGTTTGTCGCCATGATCTATTATTTGTGTGGAGGCGAGATGGCATTTTAGATTTGTCTCCGTCTTTCATTTCAGTCGCTCGTTCTCCTTACTACAGATACATACATAGACATTGGCGGCAGTCTGTAATGTAATTGATGTTCGTCTTCCTCCTGATCATGCGATGCTGCCAGGACTGAGCAACTGACAATTGACTCACTTTTGAGTGATAGAGACCAATTTGGGTGACAAATGGAAATGGGGATCTGCTGAATAAAATAGACATTAGGGTATGTAACGTAGGTTCTTATCGACAGGACAGATAGATGATGGTTCGTTATGATGTGATTCTGGAATTTGGTTAAGATGTCGTGTTTAGCGACATAGTAATATATTATCCCTTTGTGAGTTTGAAAATGTCGGCCAATTTTTGGTATATCGAGCGAGAAAAGGAAGAGACAGGAGCTGAGTTTCGGGTATGGATATGGATGAGATGGGGGAAATGAGAGTGATTCTATTGTGACGTGATGCGCGGAGCATTGGGATGTGGTGATGATGGCGAAGAAGGAAAGGTGGAAGGCAAATATTTTATGTGATATAAAAGATGAATGATAATCCAATAATAGGGGACGGAGAGAGCTGATGACATGATGTGATGATGAAATGGAAGGGGAAAAGCAACGAAGCTGGAAAATAGAGGTGGAGGCGGATAGAAGGACAAGTCTATCGTAAAATGATGGAATCAAATGAAAAAGTGTAGATCGCGATTCAGGATCCCTTCGCTTTGCCTTTTATTTTCCCTCTTTTTCTTTTCATGTGGGCTTGAGTTGAGTCAGTAGCTAGTATTGGAAGAGAACACGAGTCGAGCTCCTTCCGGTGAAATGTTCATTTAGCTTGCCCTTTCGAAAAGGTCACAGGATGAGAGTAGGTAGGCAATGTACAAATAAAGTGTCTGCCTGAGCGGGAGTGAGGGAAAGAGCGTGCCTTTTGTGTTTGTGTCTGTGGATATTTTCCAAGTGAGAGAGAAAGAAAAAAAGTTTGAGTGAGTGAGTGAATGGGAGGAGGACGAGGACAAGGGAGAGCTATTTAGTTTTTTGTATGCATAATACAAGACTTGGAAGTCTCTCGAGCAACATATTATTATTATTACCCACTCGCTCTGTTCTCTCTGTGTCAATTTTAGTATGTAGAGTGGAAAGGGAAAAGGGCACAGGTAGCAGATACGATGTGATGAAGGTTCTCGGCACGTTGATAATGATATGATCATCAACAGCACCGGGGAAAGTTGATGAGTCTGAAAAAAGCTGTAAAAGTTCATCCCGTTTTACCATCATCATCATCAGCGTCGAAGTCGTCCTCATCGGCTTCATTATTATGACTATTTTTATTATTGCTACAAGACTACACTTGTTATTATGAGAGGATCGTGATGATTTGATGATCATGAGAAAGTAGAATGTTTCTATTCTCTCATTATGTATAGCACGTAAGAATGTGGGTGTACTTAGCGGAAAATCTTTTTATTTCGGATGGAGGCGTCGGTTTTTCCTTGTTGCCACGAAGCCTGTGAGAAAAATAAACGATAGCAGAATGAAAGATGGTTCATGTGGAAATTGGAGGGGTAAAAGGAAATGAAATATGGTTTACATGATTACGTTTGTGTATTGCTAAGAAAGGTGGAGGTAATCGGCTGGGCGAAACTGGGTAAACTTTTCTTCTCGTTATTAGTTAGTGCACCTGAAAACCAGGAAAAGGAGAAATGACACTGAGACGCTACTCACGTTCCTATTCAAGTTCTTCAGCTGTCATATGTCAGCACGTTGCTCGCTTTTTCTTCTTCGTCTTGCTGGCGCTATTAATATGCACATGAGTGGCGGCACTCTTGCCTCGTGGCATGCGAGAAAGTAGGCTCACATTACTTTTGCTAACCGAAGTTGTGCTGAGGAATGGCGTGGTAGAAATAATGTGAAGGAATCTGATGTCTCTATGTAGAATTTATGGGCGCACAAAGACACACGTGAAAAAGTTGTTGGATGGTTTTTACTTTTACTTTTACTCTTTCCCTTTCTTGTTGTCAGTTGAAGTATGCAAAAGTAAAAATCGAATTGGAAGGCACTTGAGGTCCTGCATACTTCAAAGGGAGTGAAATGGAAACGAAGAGTGGAATAAGACTTAAGCTATTGACCTGTTTAAAAATTCGCCATTTTAAGGATGTCACCATTTCATTTCGTTTTATGTTTTATGTTCTCTGTATGGATAAAAGTAGAGGGGAAGAGAGTCACGTGGAATACTCTCATGAGGTGATGTGAACTCATGACGACGGAAGTGGAAGAAGACACACGAATTCCATCTCTCTCGCCATCTCTCAGTTTCTCGGTGTGCCCAATATGAGATGATGGATGGTGATGGCTGTGTGGAGGAGTGGAGGTCGTTCCAGAAAAAAATGTGGGTAGAGTGGAGAGACGAGAAGATTGTGCGTTGCGGTGTGATGATGAAATCATGAATCATCAGAGCAATGGTGGGTGAAGAGGAGGATAGGAAATTGGATAATGCAAGTGTAGCCGGTAATGCTGTGCTAGCTGTGAGTCGCGATTGCGGAAGAGATGGAAATAGGATTACTTTGACTAGAAACACTGAGAGTTTGGCTTGAAAGAAAGACTGAAAATAATCGGAATCGGCATTGAGAAATGTTGTGTGCTCGGGAGAGCGAGCGAGATTGAAAATGATAAAAGGAAGGGCATTATTATGATATTGGGCAAAAAAGTTTGACAGAGTTATTTTTTGGGGAAGTGTTTTCTTTTTCTTCCTTGTGATCAATTTAGTTTAAGTGATATGATATGACGAAATCGATGTGGATGCAATAGATGTATGTCGAGATATCGGTATAATAAAGATGTATAAGAAGATACGTTTCCCCGTAGTACATAAAGCAAGGAGAAAATATTTGTTTGCGATCTGTCTTCCCTTGTTTTCGTTTACATTGGCGTGCGTTGTTCTGATTGGCATTTTTCAATGCAATCACGGAAATCCCTGGGCTTAACCTGACTTAATATAAAGTAATAAAGAGTGACTCAAATTTACAGAGCTCCATTTCACTTGAAAGGAATCAGAGATGTCATTATGGAACGTACGTACAGGCATAGTTTCGTTTGTCTTCTTCTGCCTCGCATCTCATCAATATTTAATTGAGAAGAGGAGGAAATTGTTTGTCTCCTTCTCATCATTATTCTTCATGACGCAAACACGTGCTCATATCACGTCGAAGATGGAATGGGGTTGTGTTGTGTGTGACAAGGAATAAACTGGAATCTGTTTATTTGACAGGATTCAAACGGAATTGGATGGAATGGAATGAAAACAAATATTTTTGTGTTATGTGACGCTTATTTATATAATGATGTTTTGTCTCCTTGGATGATCTCATTCCATTCCATCTTGGTGTTCCAGGATATTCATACATTGCAGAGTGCACTCAGTCATCCGTAAGACACGTTTTTTCCGCAGCTGGTTCAATCTAAAGTTTTCCAAGACGGTCGTGTCTGTGCAAAGGTGATATTTTTTCTACCTGAGCCCAAGCTCAAAAGGAAATCAGTCAGAGTGACTTTAGAGAGAAGTCAGGCTAAGTGGTTGTTTGTTGTTCTACACTGCTCGTTCGTTCGTTTTTTACTTGATGTACATAAGCGAAGTGAGTCGACATCTCTAGAAAAAACATGGCTCAAGCTCACACCCAAGTAGAAGCCAGAAGGAGAAACATGAACGCGTTTGTTCGTATCACACAGGTGCCTGTTGTTCATCGCTCCTCGTCCTCGTTCATCTCCACATTTTTTCACTCTGCTCTGATATTCAGACTTTTCGTTTTGTTCCCATCTTCTTTCTTAATAAATGTCAAGGAGAGAGCAAACAAAGACAAAACACTAGGGAAAAAGGTAAAAAGGATTTTCTGACTCAAGTTTTCCTCTCCTGATGACGACGCTGCTGCTGATGTTATCTTTGTTCAGAGTTTTTGCATAAATACCTCTTTCAGGAGAAAAAAGCGTTGATTTCATCTTTTGTGTGTGTGTTATGTCTGTGTGTGGTCTTGACTTTCTCTGGGCTTAGTTTGAGTTGAGTTGAGCAGTTGCGAAGAACTGACAGGTTGACGCCACGACGATAGTTTTAGTGCGCAAATGATAATTTGTAGAGTGAAAGCGGTAAAAAATGGAAAAGTAGGAGAAAAAAGAGAGTGGTAGCTGGGGAAAACAGCGAACAACTGAGAAAGTGGTGGCCTTTACGTTTTTGCAGAGCTTTTTCTGTATTTTGTATTTATCATCGTCATGCCGTGAGTGAATAGCATGCCTATGCGCTTATAATAACTCAAGTACCCCGTCTGTTTCCATTTCCCGTTGTCCATTCCATAACGTAGCCATTTTTCTCTTTATGTGACTCATTCTCATTGCGCCATGTCCCGTACCCTTTTAATAGTTATTTTGTTATTTTTTTCTCTCTCTCTTCTATTCTGAGAAAAAAAGAGGAAATGAGCAGCCATGAAGTGCTCGCAAACAAAGGGCAGAGTAATATGTAAAATTGAAGTGGAAATTTTGGGCTTGCTCGTGACTCGTGATCTCATGCTGCTGCTACTAGGTCTGTAAGGCTGTAACGTAGCACATTTTTTCGGTTGTTTGTTGTCGTTGTGTTATTATTATTGTGTTGAGAAAGAATAAATTTGTTGTTGGACTGGATCACGGATGCATCACGCAAGTGCACCCTGCTTTTACTACGGCCACTTTAGTTTACTACGACGTCTACTACGACCAGACTCTAGTAGAAGGAAAAGTAGGAACGAGCGACACAGGAAAAGAAAGGAAGGGACCGTCTCTGTAAATATCTTGTTTCGCTGTTACTCTTTTCCCAGTGCAGCTTCTGCTGCTGTTGTCGCTGTAACTGTAAGCGATCGCCGTCGTTGCTTTTTTTTCCTTTCCTGAAATAAACAACGTACAACATGCAGAGAGTCGCACACCTTGTACTTAGGAACAGAGACCAGGGGGAAAAGTGTATAAATTTAGCGTAAAATAATAAAATATAATAATAAGTTTATTATGTACGAGGGAGGAAGGGGAAATGTGTATCTATTTTGAATATAAAGTGTTATAGCGTTTTGCTTACTGACTGACTTTTTGGTTAGTTAGCGTTGAGATGGATTGCGCGGATCGATAATATCGACTTTTTGTTGGCATTTAGAGGATATGTCGTCGCATGTCCGCCATGTGTACGAGCGAAAAATCTATGTATGTGCAGAGATGTGGATGTGTTTTCATTTATTTAGCAGTGGTCGGCTCCGCTCTTTTGTGGCATGACATGCTACTATTACAAGAAAGGAGAAAGAAACGTATGACCGTGTGCGATATGGGAAAAGGCGAAGAAAAAAAGAGAAGGGAGAGCTGGAGCTCAGCTCTGTGCTTTCTTTCTGATGACTCTTGTAAAGTAATGGAAAGAAAAGAAAAGGAAAGAAGCCAGCGTGATGTGGATGAGGTCTGTGGTGGAGGTGGTCGTGATGATGATGATGACGAAAAAAGTAGCAAGAAGAAGATTCGTTTTTTTCAGTGTTCGCTTTGCTTTTGCCTTTGGTTTTCTCATCGTCATCGTGTCATGACGAAGGACTCTCTCAGTCGGGCTGTGAGCAGAATGGGGAAAGCAGAATTGCTCCACGCTACTTTATATGGACGGACACATTTTTTTTGTATAAAAATACAAAGTGGAGCATTTTGATTGTGTAGGGACTGTGCCATAATATGTTTAATAATGGCTTGGTGCTATAAAAAATTAGAAAGATAATATAAAAGATACTACTAAGTAGACTAGTGGAGCATCCGAAGAAGAGGAGTAAGGAGAAAGTTGGGAGAGTCTGAGCTAAGCTAGAAAAGCCGGAGCTCTAGTACATACATACGAAAGAGATAGTGAAAGTTGAAGTTATGCTTATAGAGAGATACAGCATAGATTTGATTTTTTTTGTGAGTTTTCCCTGTCTTCGTCTTGTTTGAGTTTGGCTCGTTTTTGTTTCGAGTTATATAAGTAAAGTGAAAGAAAAGGAACGAGGCGGAGGAGGATCGCATCGTGCTACATTGTAATAGAAAGTAGAGCCAGAGCTATCTGTACTACTTTTCTCCTTGCTGTGTCTGGGCACATATGGAAAAGAGATAAGTAAAGTAAGACGGATAGATAGATAGGAAAAGATTTCCCTTTCTTTCTCGATGCTCTTGTCCTGACATTAAAAATATTTTTGTTGGCATAAAGTAGTGGAAAAATAGGGAAACTGCTAGCTGCTGTTGGACTGGAGGAGAGGAGATTTTTTGTGTCATCTTAGAAAGGAGTGTTTCACTTTGAGGAGAAAATGAATATTGTAAATGGTTGAAAGGGAACTTAACTTGGATGCATACAAAACAAGCAAAGAAAATACTCATCTCATCTTTATCTCTTGTTTTCTAACTCAGTTGTAAGTTGCTCGTCGTGGTTGTCGTTGTTGTTGTTGTTCTTACCGCTGTCGCTGCTGCCGTTACAACTCTGCTCGTCTTATTATTGTTATCATTGCTACACACATTCTCTCCTGGGAAACATATTTTTTTCCGTGCAATTTGAATTTTGCATTTTCTGTCTTACTACGTAACGTGTCCCTGCCATTGCTGATGCTAGCGAAAGGAAATAGAGCAATAAAATTAGGACGTTATTGAAATTGAGGATGAGACAGGAAGAGAAAGCTGAAAAGGCGGAGAATTATTTATTTATTTAGTAGGAGAGAGAAAGCAAAAATTTTCTTTATCTTGTTCGTCTTGGGGGATAAAAATCAAAATAAGTAGTAAAGTGCTGCTGTTTTGTTGTTGCTTTTTTGTTAAGTTTGATAACTCGTTGTTCGTTCGTTGTTGTTCCCGCTAAGTGCTGTAATAAATAATAAAAATATTTTTGATACGGAGGAGCTCGTTACGATTTTTGCTGGTTGTGAATTGACGTGATTATTTTTTATTGTCGAGATCAAGTAATATTCAATGCAACAGGATAATCTGAGCAGATCGTCATCCACTGCGAGTTTCTCATGGAACGCTTACTCCAGGTGAAAAGAGCTTGAAAAAGAAAACAAAAGTCAGATGACTGATGAAAAAAGTCACAAAAAATTGATCTTGTACACAAGCGCACACTTAGCCTTGGTTCTTTTATAATATTGCTTGCTATTTTATCAAATCAACTATCTTGTTTACGTTGTAACTATTTAATTGAGATTAAGTAATGTAAAGAGGCGGAAACAAAATCGGTTTATTGGATTTATTTTGTGGAAAGGATGGCTTTGTTGGTTGTGGAGGGAAAGGAGTGAAGAAGCACACTGATTTTAGTCTTCCTATGTTTGGCTGTTGATTCGTAGTAGTTTGCTAATTACGATTAATTAATGTAGCGTACGTAAAGGAGAAAGTGATTTGTAAAAATAGTTTTTGGATTCTCTTTGTAGTGGTGTTTGAGGGGAATGGGTGGAGAAAGGAGATTTCTAACCAAAGCTAGTTTACAGTTTTGCACTCGTTTCTATGGTTGTGCATCCATCATTTTACTAACTGGCATGACAGCCGACACTCTGGAATGGATTGACATCACCGTAGAATAAGAGAAATAACGAAAGGAAAGAAAGTAGTGATTGAATTGAGTTTTGGTTGTTGTTTTGAGTGTAAAAATCACAAGTTACAAAACAGTAAGAACTAAAAGGAGATTTGATTGTCTAAACTAATTACTTGTGGTGGTGGCACGCATATTGCTGCTGTGTGGTTGGTTGGCTTATCTGAACCCAGGGTAAAGCTAGCCTCCATCCTCATGGAGTTTCGAAACATGCTTGATCGCTTCCAGAGAAGGGGCTCCGATTACTTCTCATCTCTGCTGGGTCGCTCCCGTGGTATTCTCTTTTCCACTTATTCTGATTTCCTTTGACAATGATCAGAAGTTTTCATTAGTATTTATTCATTGATTTGTTAAAACTGTAAACTTAACAAGATTCTTTTCCAGGAATAAAATACATGACTAGCATCTGATTTCAGGATTTCTGTAGCTAATGTGCCTTTTTGGTTTTGTTGAAACAGCTGAAGATGATCTGAGCAATGGGACGGACCCGCCTCCGCCGCCGGGAAGTGATCCTCCTCCCGGAGGGACTTCCTCAGCGGCGGTACCTCCTCCTCCGCCGCCGCCCCAGGATACCCGTCAACAAAGCTCGCGAGTGATCAACTTAAATGCGCCACAGAGGGAGAGGTTCATCGGCAATCGGATATCAACTGCCAAATATTCGATCTGGTCTTTCCTGCCATCCTTTCTGTTCGAACAATTCCGGCGTTACAGTAATATTTTCTTCTTAAGTATTGCTTTACTTCAAGTAAGAATCCCTATTGATTTTTGTTAATTACTATTATAATTATGTATGAATTAACAAGGCTTAATTAAAAACGTGGTGTTGTGTGTTCAACAGCAAATTCCCGATGTTTCTCCAACCGGTCGATACACCACTCTGGTGCCTCTAATTTTTATTCTCACTGTGTCTGCTTTCAAGGAAGTTATAGAAGATTATGTAAGTTAGCACCTGACACTTATTGATTTTTTAAATTTTGGTGAAAGTAAAGTTAATGAATGTAATTGATTTCTCTGTTTGACCAATTTACAGAAACGCCATAGGGCTGATTCTGAGATTAATAATCGAGAGGTCGAAGTACTGAAAAACGGATTTTGGAACTGGATCAAGTGGCGGAATGTCTGCGTAGGTGATTTTGTGAAGATCAGGAATGACACTTTCTTTCCGGCCGACTTGATATTGTATTCTTCTAGGTATGCACTAAACTGGAGCAAAAGTGTAATCCTAACGAGTTAGTAATTGCATTAGTCGGCTGACTAATTGTTTGATGTTTTTGTGTGTCTGCAGTGAACCTCAAGGCCTATGCTACATAGAAACATCTAACTTAGACGGCGAAACCAACTTAAAAGTGAGACAAGGACTTCCGGAAACGGCTGGGATGTTAGAAACTACTAGTCTAAGTGCCCTGACTGGTGTTCTTGAGTGCGAACTTCCAAACCGGCATCTGTACGAGTTTGCCGGCAAATTGAGGCTGAATGATGGACAGTACGTCTGTAATAATTAATTACTCTTGAACAAGTAAATTATGTGATTATAAACTGTATTTAATATTTTTGTTTTACCATAGGGAATTAGCTCTTGGACCTGATCAGGTGCTTTTGCGAGGTGCTAAATTACAAAATACCCACTGGGTGTTTGGCCAAATAGTGTACACTGGACATGAGACGAAGCTTTTGAAGAACTCGACAGCAGCGCCCTTGAAACGCTCCACGATTGATAAGCTTACGAACACGCAGATTATCATGTTGTTCATCATGCTGATTTTAGTCGCGTTCATCTCATCCCTCTTTTCCGTGATTCTGGTGGACAGCGACAAATTGGCCTACGCTGGCATTGTCCCGAGTTCTGAAATAGGCTTCTGGAGAAAGACGCTCCGCTTTATGTACAACATTTTAACCTTTGTGATATTATACAACAACTTGATCCCGATTTCCCTCACCGTCACCCTGGAAGTGGTTCGATTTATCCAGGCCTTGTTCATCAACTGGGACGAGGATATGTTTTATGGGGAGAGCAAGATGGCAGCAATGGCAAGGACTTCCAATTTGAATGAGGAACTCGGACAGGTGCGCTACATCTTCTCGGACAAAACCGGAACTCTCACTAGGAACATCATGGAGTTCAAGGGGTGCACTGTGGCGGGGAAAATTTATGGGCCGGATATTCTCTTTGAGGGGAGAAACGAGCTTGCTGAAGACCTGCTTCAGGGTGGAGAAAACGAAGCAGATCTACGAGATTTCCTGATTCTTCTGTCTGTGTGCCATACCGTAATTCCTGATTATAACACCGACGAACTTGTGTACCATGCGGCGTCACCCGACGAAAGAGCACTTGTCTACGGGGCCAAAAGAATGGGTTACACGTTCGAAACGAGGACTCCAAGTCATGTGGAGATCATGGCGTTTGAGGAGAAGGAAAGCTATGAAATTTTGAATGTGCTTGAGTTTACATCTACTAGGAAACGTATGTCTGTGATCGTCAAGGCTCCCGATGGCAAGATTCGCCTTTACTGCAAGGTTTGTATTTAAAGTTTGAAGTGGCTGGTGAAATAAATATATCACGTGGATAATAATTTACCATTTTGGTTGCGCAGGGTGCAGACTCCGTGATATATGAAAGACTGGCTCCAAATCCGACCGCGTTGGCTGAATCTATTCGTGTGCGGACTCAGGAGCATCTGGAAGAGTTCGCCACTCAGGGCTTGAGAACGCTGTGTTGCGCCGTGACGGAAATTTCACCGGAAGCTTATGAGGCAGGATTTTCAGTTAAATTGAATTAAATTAATGTCGCTTTGCTTGTAAGAAAAATTAACATGATACTTTTGATTCATGGCGCAGGACTGGAAAGAAACATATCATCGAGCCTCAACGGCCATTCACAACCGAGAGGTGAAACTTGATGAAGCATCCAATCTTATCGAGACCAATCTACGACTTTTGGGGGCAACGGCGATTGAAGATAAATTGCAGGACAAGGTAAGTTTTAAGTGAATTACAAGTAGGGTGGTAACTAGATGATGGAAGAAACTTTATGATATTGAGTGGAATGTTTTTGTGTCATAGGTACCAGAAACGATCGCTTCGCTGATGAAGGCTGGGATTAGTGTTTGGGTTCTCACTGGAGATAAACAAGAGACTGCCATAAACATTGGTTACTCGTGTCGTCTTCTCACCCAGTCAATGGAATTGCTTGTTATTAATAGAGATAGCTTAGATGTAAGTGAACCGAGAAGGTCAGAGGAAAGTAGTTTTGGGTTGTCCTTGGGGTAATGAGATTAATGTTTATTTTGACTTGCAGGCGACGCGAGAATGTGTTACAAACTATATCCATGCTCTTTCACGCGATAACAGCCAAACTCTTCCGAAGGAAAGTGATGCAGCGGTGATTATTGACGGGAAAACGCTGAAATATGCTCTCACTTGTGACATCCGCCACGATTTTCTCCAGCTGTGCTGTAGTTGTAGGGCAGTGATTTGTTGCAGGGCGTCGCCCATTCAGAAAGCCGAGGTAAGTCGGTTTTTTTGGCTTGACTGTTGGAAGAAAAGGGAGATAAATCATTTCCGAGTCGCTTTTATAATAATAGTTTATTAATCTCCTGATATTTTCTTTAGGTTGTGGAGTATGTGACGCAGCACACGGGCGCGGTAACACTCGCGATTGGCGACGGAGCAAACGACGTTGCAATGATACAAAGTCAGTTTAATTAATCAGTTTTTAAATTAATAATTGAACAATTTAGGTGCTTAGAAATTCTAAGTTAGAAAAACATTGGTAACAAAATTCACGGTTTTTGCTTTACAGAGGCTCATGTCGGCGTCGGAATCTCAGGTGTGGAGGGTCTGCAAGCCTCCTGCGCATCGGACTACTCGATTGCTCAGTTTCACTTTCTTACCAAATTGTTGTTCGTGCACGGGGCGTGGAATTACGACCGGATGTGCAAACTCATCTTTTACAGTTATTACAAAAACATCTGCCTGTACATTGTTGAGCTCTGGTTTGCTATCTACTCGGCGTGGTCAGGCCAAATCATCTTTGAGCGATGGACCATAGGTTTTTATAACATGGTGGGTCCATCTTTTTTCTTATCAAATGCCTACTTAATTAAATCGTTGGTTTTGATTTATTCGCATGGCTAAGAAATTAATTTCTTGTTTTCTTTCTCCTTTCCAGTTTTTTACTTGTGCTCAACCCATTGCGATGGGTATCTTCGACCGCCATTGTAGTCAAGAGGTCCGGATGCGTTACCCCGTTCTTTATCGACCAAATCATGACGCATTCAGCTTGAAACTATTCTTCATGTGGGTTGGAAACTCCATTCTGCATTCCATGATACTTTTCTGGGTTTCCATGTGGCTTGTGGGAAATGGCATTGTCTGGCAGCACGGCATGGAGGGTGGCTACCTAGTCTTAGGAAATTTCATTTACACTGTAAGATGCGTCACACCTTGAGAATTAATTTTTAAATTTGAACCTGACTAAAAGAATGCCTAAATATAATTCAATGTTGTGTCTGTTTCTTTTTATGCAGTACGTCGTTATTGTAGTCAGTTTGAAATGTGGACTGGAAACAAAGGCTTGGACGATCTTCACTTTTATGGCGATATTTGGCTCGATTTTTCTTTGGATGTTCTTTCTTCTTGGATATAGTTACGTGTACGCGATGTTCCCACTTGGGGCGGAGATTTGTGGAATAGCAGGAATGGTCTTTTCGTCGCCCGTCTTTTGGGTTGGACTCATCGTCGTCCCAGTGGCAACTCTTCTTCCAGATATGGTCAAGAAAGCGTAAGTGAATTTTTCTGAAAGGAGGAAATTCAAGATGTTCCAAATGAAAGTTTGAAAATTTACTAATCATTTTAAAATATTGTTATGTTCCAGATTTGAAAGTACAATGTTTGTCTCGTTGGATGAGAAGTTCCGTCAATGCGAAGTTTTGAAGAAGGATCCGACTTCCCTCCTTAGCCAAGAGAAGCACAGGTATGCCGGGTAGCATTAGTAACGCATAGGTTAAGAGTAGTTTAGTTTCCTCTTTTTTCTTCTTCAACAACATTCTTCTCCAGAATTTTGTACAGTGAGTGGTTGGTAAGCGGAAAGTCTTTTTTTTTAAATCGACATCAATAACAGAACCAAAAATATTTTTGTGTGAGGCGTCCTCGCGTCCTACTAAAAATAGTCTAAAAATATATTTTAGACGCTCCGATGGTATTTGGAAGGGTAAGGAAGGGTAGTCAGGTTTTCTTGAGTAGGCTAGGTAGACGTTTGAGATTTTCGTGATGGAACCCATCCTTTTTAACAAAATCCTATTTTCCTCCACAATAATGTAAATGACAGTTGGCAATCAAGTGAGCAAGAAAGCAGCAGCGACTCAAGCTCCACCTCCACCTCCTCGGATGAAGAGAACGAATGGCCATTGAGGCCAATTAGAGATGTTCCTCGACCTCGACGATTCAAGTCTCCCCCTCCTACTAGGAAATGTTGTAGAAACATCAATTTTATGGAAGCAATAAGGCAAGCAGAAATAAAATTGAAGAGACGACTACGACGCAAATCTCCCCCACCTCAGGGGCGTATGTCTGGCTCAGTGCCGCCACATTCGGATTTGCGATCTCGATATGAATCTTCAGAACCTCGAAGCGATCCAGAAGAAACTGATTCAACAACAACAACAGCGCCACCTCCTGAACCCAAGGCGAGAAAGAAGAAATCGAATAAGCCGAATGTCAGATTCCTGTTGACACCAGGTGATCGTGACGTTACCGAATCTGATAACCAGAAAACCGTCAAGTTCCGCCTTGAAACTAACTCAGATGATGAAACATAATCAAAATTATTTTTGTACCATGAATTTTCTCAGTAACAAATGTACTAATGTAGCAATGTGGAGTTTGTATTAGAATTTTTTTAGCGAATGTGTGATTTTGTTGCGTTGTTGTTCTTGTTTTTCATCGTCATCCCTTTTTATATTTTTTTAGGTTGATTAAGCTTGATGAACATGTCTCAATTGCATCATGCTTCCTAAGGTACATTTAATCCTAAAACAAAAACATTTAGTAACAAAAAAAACAGACACAAAACATTTTTTGCCATCTTTGAGTACTTTGAAGTACTTTTGAGTTTCTTTTTTACAAAAATGACGCCTTCTTTCTTCAGTAGTTAATTTCTCACTTTGTTTAAATGTTATGTTATAACTAAGTGATTATTTTTATTTTCGTATTTAATTTCTTCATTCATTTTATCCTCCATTAATTTTTAGTTGTCTGCTCTTCCTTGCATACTTAATTTGAATACATTTTTAATATGGTTTTTGGTTCGTTTTATGCTTACCTAAATACGTTGAGTTGTGGTTTGTAGTTGTGCTAAGCTCTAGTCATCTTAAGTCCTTAGTTTGTAAGTAGCTGTAAGTATTTATTTGCATATTTAATTATTTAAGATATTTAAGGTTTATTTAAGTAACTTTAGTTAGGTTAAGTTTATTTTATTATTCTAGTTTTAACTTGGCACGATATCAATGCATGGCCCGTATATCATACACACACATACATTAATCATCGTCACGGCAACGAATCATCCACCGCTCATACTTTAATTTCATTTGGTTATTTAAGTTAAATAAAAATAAAAATTTTATTTTTCATATTTCATATTATGCAACGACTTGAATGCAATTTAAGTTACATTTATTTTAATTTGAAATACCGAAACAGTATACAACTTTAGTTTTAATTCTGATATCTGACGATCTGATGAATGCGATTTTAATGGTTCTAATTATTTATAATTAATTAGTTTAAGTATTTTGATTCATCATGTTGACAGACGAACATGCATGCATCGCACAATTTGAATATTAAAAATATGATTTATTTTTTAGTTGATTTGATTTGAATTGATTTAATTGAATATAAAACCGTTGATGTTTTAACTTTAATTTTGATGTTGAGTTTTTATTTGATTTTGCTTTTTTATTCATCTGATTTTCATTCTTGAAGCTTTATTGATGATGAAGACGGCGACGATGATGTTGGTTATGCGGCGGACAGCCCGAATCTAATCGATCTTGGTGACGGTTTGACTTCTTCCGCTTCTTCCTCTTCTTCCTGTACAGTTTCTACTTCCGCTGCCGTTGCACTTGATAATCGCACTGGCTCCAGAAAACGAGCTCCAGTCCAAATTGTTGCTAACGTGGCTCAAGACTTGCTCGATTTGTTCACACCACATCCACATCTACCTAACATGCACGCGAACACCAACACTCGCACTCGTAGTAGCGCACCTTGCATTAAGTAATTTCAATTTCCAAATAACCATCTTTGGTGACGGTTAACCATCTTTCTAAAACATTCCATTCGTATGGCGTACTTAATCTTTTGCACTGTCATTTGTCGTCAAGTTCTCGTATGTGCTTCATTAATTTTATTTGTATCCACCTCATTGTCACCCTTTGGTTTTGGCCTTTTTACCCTTTCCTCCTGTGGTGGTTTCGGGTTGGATGTAACTTCGTGACCGGATCAATGTTTCAGCTTCCAGCTTCACTCGTATTGTCGTCTCTATAAAATCCTCACCGCCTCAAAACCTATGCTGCTGTAGAAATCGATCTTTTCGTCTGCTCAACCTCGACCCCACATTTGTCCACTGCCATTCGTTCGTCGCCATGTCATAATTGTGTGTGTCGTCCAATTAGTTAATTAATAACCTAGTAAGCATCCAAAAAGTAAATAGATACCACTACTCTGTCATAACGTAGCCTCGTCAGCCGCCGCAGAAATTTATTCACAAGTCTAGTATTTTCAAATCGGTTTCAGACTCTGACTTTCACTCTGTCGCTGCCATTGATTGAATCGATATTTTAATATTTTCCGTTATCGTTTATGTGCTGCGATGTTATCAACAAACAGGACGCGTGCATTCCTCTGAATAATTTCCCAAAATTCCTCCTTTTTTAGTTAACTTTCCCCGTAAAATTTCTCCTCCCAATTTGTTACTTCTTAGCTTCCGGTGGTGGAAGGACTGGAAAAAGACTTGATAACTCTCTTCCTGTACTACTGAAAAGACTCGATTCTTTCTCTGTGTACAAATAAAAAATCTGTACAAAAACGTATTTTGAATACCTCTCTACTTTTTTTCCTTTTTTGTATAATTACTGACCACTTTACTCGTAATACTCGTGCTTGCCGAAACATTTTACCTTTTTACCATAAATATCGTGTACAATTTTTTGAATGGTGTGTGTAAAAAAAGATGTTTTTTGTCTAGAGAGAATTAATTTTTGTGTCTCTGATTGACTGATTAATGAGTTGATCAATTAATTAATTATTTATTAATTATTATGCTCTATATATTATGGATAATTATTTTTTCAGACCCATGCATGTACTCGGACAACTTGTGAGGTGTAAGTGTTTAATTCCAGTGAAAAAAAAATGCCCTCGTTTTTCTTCAGTTTTGTTTTGTTTTGTAGTATTTAATTGTTTTAAAACATAACTCTTTAAATCTCACTCTTTCTATCTAAAATCTCAGTTTTTTTAGTTTTTTCGCTGTGATTTTATTTAACACTTTTCCCCTCGGAATTTTTGATTTTGTCCCGAGTTTTTGTGAGAAAAAACAATTGATACTAAAACTAGTTTTGATTTTTGTTAATGGTCGATTAACTCTGTAATTACTTACGGACTTGACTCTTACCATAGAAAAGCTTTAACTTCCTAAAATAATGACAACAAAGATTAGATTACAAACAACGAATTACTAGTGGAACGCAAAGATCGAAACACTTTTAGATTTGATGAGCTTGATTGACGTGAGTCTTGTGAATGCGAATGCTTATATTTTTGTTTAGTTAATATAATCGTGAAATGCGTACGTAGTTGTTGTTTGTGTGACCAAAACGAGATAATTTTCTAAACACATACAATATTATCTATGGTCTTGCGATTATTATATTAAACATGGTTAGTTTTAGAGAAACAATTGTCTCTACAATAATTAGAATTTAGAAGGAATCACGCGAATTTACTTACTAAAAGAAAAATCTAGTTTTTAGGTGCATACTGACAAATTTGGAACGGGAATGAAATTAGATTTAATTCGGCTAAAATTAAATCGCACTTACGACTTCGACAGAACCAACAGAGTTAAATTAATACTACTGTACTAGTCGGTTGGTTGATTGATATGAAACAACTTGCAAATGACCCCTTGGAATGTGCTTGCAACTTGAACAAGATTCTTCTAAGTAACCTGTGATCTGTGTCCAGTAGCTGTGTCGTGTCGTATCGTACCGTAAATATTAACCCTGAACTCAACTAGCTGTAGATTGCTAATTGTATAATACGTGCTAAAAACAAAGAAGTTTTTTTGCCAAGTTTGATCAATATGTAATTGAAACAATCCGTCCTAGAAAAATCCCCTTTCCTTCACAACATTTCGCCAAAACGTTTTATTACGTAATCAGCCTGCATAGAGAGATTTTCCTCTTGTCCTTTTTTTGTAGTAGTTTAAACGGTAAATTGTGGTAAAAATGTGTTGTGTTGTGCCGTTATGCAATCCCTGTTCTCACTCACACTTTCATTTCAGTTTTCATCTTTCTTTTGACCTTGTCCAGTTGTGAAACTTCTGAGAAAACGAAGTACAACAAAAACGTGGATTAAAGTAGAAACCCTGCCATTTAGTTTTAGAATTGAACTCCTGACCATGCTCCATTGTTCCAAGTACAATTTGTAGTGCGGCGTAAACTTGAAAAAAGCTTTGAAAATCAAGGGGGAAAAGAATTGATTTAAGTTCTCAATGATTAATCTTTAAGTAGGAATCTATTAAAAATCTTTTTATCTGCGGTGTACATAAAATAGAAGATTTTAGGGTTACTGTAACAAAAAAAGTAGTTGAGCTGAGGGGAATCTTTTTTCAACTTGTCGGTGTAAGCTGTAAAAAATGGGTGCCTCACGTATTTTTGTCATATCACTCACTTTTTTCTGTGTCACAAAGCACAATTTTTTTCTATGTCTGTGCAAAGTCAGTCAACGTGTCTTTTAAGCTATTATATTTAACTATCTCTTTTTCTCTACTCTACATGTCATGTCATCAATCGATGTCGATGTCGAAATAATTTTTTTTCTGAACAAAAATCCATCTGGGAACGTTGTACTAAATTATGATAACGATAACCTTATACATGAATGAGTGATTGAAAATCATCCATCAAATTGTTTTATTCTTTTATTCTGTTTCATTCTTGATTTCCACTTGTGTGCACCACCGAAACAAAATCTGTTGTCTGTCTCTCTCTTTGAAAATCTACTTCACACGTACGCTACTACTGCCGTAGACTTAGTGAAACTGCCCGTTTATTGCGAAATGTGAGGAATGTGTTTAGACGAACCACGTCAGATCATGTACTCGACATGGAGTTGTCTCGTAAGTGCTCTCTTCAATCAAAAATTAATTGCAAACTTAAATACAGGTTCATTTGACTTTGACACTCAATTTATGGGGGGAAAACGTTTTCTACTGAAACTCAAATCCTAGTCTGATCCAATTTAAAATCTGCGAAGCCAAAGTGTTTGTAACGTAACAATGTTTTTATGATTGACACGGAATGATTTTTTTTTCAAGCTGTCGTAAAAAGTAACAATTTTTGTGTAGTGCGTTTTTTATCTAAACGGTTAACAAACAGAATTGATTGAAAGATCACCTATTTACAATTGCCTAATAATCAAGAAATTGAGAATGACTGAATGAATGTGTGCGCGGTTCGTGTGTGTCAGCCAACAAATTATATTTGCCAAAGAAGCATTCACAGAGATTTAATATTTCAACCGAAAATCCCAGAAACTTTTTTTACTGAACATGACAAATTAAAACAGTGTCATTGTCACACAAAACATCGCCATTTTTATTTTTTTTTCAAAAAAACAAGACAATACTAAAAAACATATTTTTAATGAAAAACATGAATTTGGACACATGAGTGTGTGTTGTGCTGAAATGAATGTTGGGCGATAGCACATCAAGTGTAAACTGACCTTAATTATTTTTGGACATGAATGAACAGTTTTTGACGACTTTTTTCAATTCTAATTACTGTTGGAATTAACCTTGTATTTACTAATTAATCAATAATGACCCCTTTTAATTCAATGTTGTGCTAACCTTGATT
>VYYJ01002760.1:0-19635 GCA_021029165.1 Cyphoderus albinus | reverse complement strand
ACGTAATGTATGAACAGGTCCCTAAAAGTTGCTTATGCCAGATTTAGTATGTGAAGGTATGGCGGCCGATATTTTAAGTCTACTGAGGTGAACGGGTCTGTCCTCCGTCCGGTAATTGCAGTAGCCTGAAACTTTTCTCAACTATTAGCGTCGTCGCCGCGGTGTTGAATTTTTTAATGATAATAAGGATGTGGGTAAGTAATCAAAACCGAAGTTTTTTCTTTTCGTTATAGTCACACCTTTCCTACATGCTTTATTATTACCATTTCTATTACTATTATCAAGTGGATTTAAGCACTTCACATTCGTTGTTCCTTGTTATAATGAAACCAGCAGAAAATCTTTATAGTTTCAAAGATGTGAGAAAAACGTTTTTATTCTCAAGAAATGGGTTCTAGTAGTTCGTGCCTCTCTCTATGTAATGCAGATAGGCATAAAATGATTTCGCCAATGACACTGATGATAGGAGACAAGAAAAAACGGAATGAAACAAAAACAGAGAAATCTCATCCTCTCGCCATCGTCATCCTCATCAAGAACATCACGGTTAAAAACAACATCTTCACGTTCATGTAGTTAACAGTGGTTAAAGGCATGGATCATTATTCAAGTGGTAGCAAGCAGTAATAAATAGATAGGCAACCGGTTGAGTAACTGACTAACTAACTGACAGACTTGAGAAGATTTTTTTTTTCCATTTTATATTGCTTAACTTCATTATTACATCATAATCATCAACATGAATGGCTGCAAAATCACAGCGTGATTTTTTCAAAAAATTGCTTCTTTTTTAAGAAACAAATAAATTAAAATAGTACTTGTTTAAAACTTCCCTTCCTTGTTTAAAAGTATTTTTTATAGAAAATTCATGAAAGTATCATAATAATCATTGTCAATGTCAAGTATCAATGTTACTGAAAAGCATCTAGAGAAAGAAAGAAATTTCTCTTTCATAGGTTACACCATGTTAAAAAGGATTCTTTTTGTTTTTGCATAATTTGGAATATCTCTCTACATATCTTACACTTTTGACACATTTTTGGCAGTCGACAATTTGACATCCATACATTCGCTATTTTTTCATTAATAAAGAAAATTTATACACAGTAGTCAGCAACATCAGCAGCAGAGTCAGAAGCAGACAAGATTTAAAGTAGACACAACAGGTGATACGATGATTATGATCACCATCATCATGATAATGATGCTCAGAGATTAGCATAAATAAACGATAGATATTTGCAATCGTTGCTATTATTGCGATCCATCGTGTACATTTTTTCTTGTTAGATGAGTTTAAAGTGATTTTTTTCAATCGACGGAATTTTATTGTCTTGTTATTTTATAATTTGACTGTTGAAAAATGTACGCACAAAATGTACAACTAAAGAGAGTTAGTTACTGATTGGTTCTTGATTTCTGGTGCTGATACAAAAAAGGAGCAAAATACACTTTCATTGCTTGCACCGTTTTTTATCCTTTTGCTTTCGTTACTAAAATTCACTTCTTTCTTTCTGGTTCGGTGCATTTTTTCAGTTTGTCACAGAGTAAAGTGTAATAACCACTTGAGAAAAAAATCCTGCTCTTAGATGGCAGTGATGGGACAGATTCCTTTTATTTGTTAATTGTTGTCTCATTGTATAATATAATATGTAAATATCTTACTTGTATATGCAAATCCCAAAAATGTCAACTAAAGTGGATGACATCTGAGAAAAGAAGAGTGACAACGACAACTTGTTTTCTTGTTGCTTTCCTTTTACTTGCTATTTACCTGCCTTGCACTTTTGCACTTGTCTCAGCTTACTTCATTAGCAGAATGCATCTTGTAACTTGTAAGTTTTGTAAAATGGAAAAGTGCAACGATTTCGACGAAAATGGAGTAATAAATTCTTTCCTTTTTATTTATCTTTCACAATAGTTTAGAACGACGTCACTGTCAGTGAAAGGCGATTAATTGGCGGTATTAACACTATTATGCCATAATGTGAACCCGTATCATCAATCCTGTAGATAAGCAGAGAGACATTGAATGAGAAAGATGGAAGAAAGGAAAGCAATTATTAAATGGAGCATTGATTTGCTGTGTGTAGACTACAACGCATTTAAAGCATAATGTAGCGGTTAACTGTCTGTTAAAATAATTACACAACATTCATCAATCACAGTCACGCACGCAATAAGCAATTGGAGGAAGAAGCGAATGTTGCTCTAATGTTGCGTTATGCTTATGCAGCGAGAGATTGTTGATCTTGAAAAAGCGAATATGGAAATGGACTCGTTACCTGAATCTCTTGAATAAGCTCCTGTCCGTCCAAAAGGACGACTTTACAGTGGAAATTCCTGATTTTATCCCCGAAACATTTCATTGTGATGCTGACGATGACGACCACAGATACAATAAATATTTTTTTAGATTAATGATTTTTACATTGAAAAATGACGAAGAATAAAATAATTGCGAGTAGTGTGTAGTTGTTGTGGCTGTTTCGCAGATAAAGAGTTTGAAACCGGTCTTCCTCCTCAGCCAAAAAATGTGTTCACTTTCGTTCGATGAAGCAACTTTATTCGTCGTCTGTTGATCGTCCTCAGGTATGTACTCCACAAAATAAATACAGCTACTTGACTAATTTTTACTGGGATGCAAAATTGGCCTAAAGGTCGTTTCAACCGGAGTGGAGAGCAACAGTAAAATGTGTAGTGGTGAGTAGTAGAAGTTTTGTTTACAGTTCGTACTTTCTTCCACTTAATTCACATCCGCATATTTAGGCATAAATGCTTTGATTTGCTCAGTGTGAAACATCCTATTGAAGTGGTTCTCATTCCTCTGCTTAATTTTCATAATCATTGGAATGCCTGTCTCCTTTGGGCTTTTTCTTACATTTTCGCCGCGATTGGGACAGAGACAAGTTGTTTTCTCCTGTGTTCCGACAGGTAGGCTACGAAGAAGGCTGGCAAGTTAATATCTGATGATGCAAGGATAACACAACGTTTCTTTCCCAAAGACGCGCTTAATTGTTCAGCTGCTTTTGTGAAAAATGGCAAGTCATTAATAAAATCTGATTATGATTACTTTCTTCTTTTTTCTTCTCCTGCTGGTTTCACTCTGGTCTAGTGAAATTATACGGATTTTTGTCTTCCTCTGTTTTCCTCCACTGTGTGGCCTTTAGCCTGGCCCGTTTTTATAGCTGAGTAATGAACTCTTACTTACGTAATAATATTAATATCTTGACTATTATTTGGATGATGATATCATATAAGTGATAAACGATTGGATAAACAATCGTACTTTTATAAAAAAAATGTTTTGCTGTGATCTCTTCTCCGGATGAAGATGAGGTTGAGTTGACTGTATATTTACATGAACATGAACAACGTGAGAAGTTTCAATTGTCGTGATTGTTCACGACGCAGCAGAAGTGAATGATGATGGTTCGTTGTTTTTATCGCAATAGTAGCTAACATAACATGTCATGTCAGAAAAGAAGGCAGGCCGTATTATTTTTTGTTGCTGCTGTTGCTGTTATGTTCGTATCATAAAAAGCCCCGGTTTTATAACCGTGTTAAATAGCAATGAACCAGCATCCCATTGAAACCTGTTGTTGTTGATTTCGTACTTTTTGTTTTAGTAAATTCTGTTTCCTCTCCTTCCCTTTCCTTTCCTTTGTGTGATGTGATGATTTGATGGTTTCGTGGTGTTGGTAGGCTGGCTCTTTTGGCAAAACTGTTTTTATTTCTTTTTATTATTGCATGAATCAAAGCCCAAAGTGAAGCTTTCCTTTCCTCCTCCGACTGACAGTGATAATGGAGGATGACTCAGCCGCGAATTTCCCAATTGTTTATGTTTTTGTTGTTTCTCAAATTGAATTGAAAACTTAATAATTAATTAATGACTTCTGTCGTTGCTCCTTCCCTGCCTGGCTGCCTCTTGATGATCATGCGTTTGGTTCGTTTCGTGGAAATTATCTCTTCAGAACTTCCTTATCCACAGCCACGGTTAAAAAATTGTGTGATAAATGTCTTACAAAAGTTGAGGAAACATTTCATAAAGAAAACACGTAATTGGCAACAAAATGTGTTTTAACACAGTTCAAACATCCAAAGGGAGAATTTCCATTCGTCCATTCATTAAATTCATCATAAAATATGCTTAAACGTACACTTTAAACTTGGAGTCAATGTCATGTCCATTTTCCCTCTTCCTTAACGTACATGAATAACGACAATGAGGAGACTAAAGGCAATGACCATTCAAAATAATTCCTTAACTTGAACAGTCAGGTATTGTTAATGTTTATTTATTTATTTAATTCACTCATAATGATTAGGCATAATGGAATCGTAAAATATTTTACATGCAACAAACACCGGAGGAACAAATGTATTGCGCCTGTCAGTGAAAATGAATGGACGCTTGACTGATTGGTGTACCAGTGTAAGTTGCAGTGATCAATAACAATTGCTGTGATTGTCGTCACTGTCAAATTGCTTAGATGGACGAAGCAATGAGTTTTAAAGTCATCAACCATCAAGTCGCATTATCTTCATACCGTTCATATCCCGTTTTCCCCGATGATAGCCCAAATCGTAATGCTCATCAAACACGAATGTAAAAAAGGAGAAAAAAGTAATAAAACAGTCCTCTTTCTCTGAATATCTTTCTTTCGAATGTTTTACGGTCCTGTCTGATCATAACACTTAACTAAAGCGAATGCAACTTTTTCTCTTTTTGCACACATGTACATAGAGTTGGGTATATAACATATTTTATGGTTCTGATGATTCATTTAGAATATTTTTTTAAATAATAAAATCCACCTTTAAAATTTGATGTTTTCATCCACTTCACACATGAAACCAGCCGCATAAAACAACGGACTGACTGACAATCCCTTTCTTTATTATTTTTTCAAGGAGGCACCATGAGATACGATCCTGTCTGTGGGCCGAACACCGGACAAGGCGAAATGAGTTTTTTCTCTTGTCATTCGAATAAACTTTGCGTTATGATTCTTTTTACGGCTTACTCAACCGTGGCACTTTACCGATCTCTGAATGACGACAGCGACAACGAAAAGGGAATAAAAATCCCATAAAAGAAAACTTGCAAAGAATTTTTCTTCCTCTGAAAATCCTTGTGTTGACTTTGCGCACAGATGCAACGTTTTTAATAAAACGGTTGCTTATGCTGCTGTTGGCCTGATGAAAATGTAAATGTGACCATAAGTGAAGTTCTCAAATGTAGAGTCACCACAACCATGCCTTCAGGATACGCGGACATCCGACAATTTTTTTTATTCTCGGGACAGCCCCTGTGTATCACCAGCACGAAACGGTGAGTTTAATGCCTTCTCATTCGAAACGTCAGCGTCTCTGTCTTGATTAAGTAGAGTTTGTGGTAGATGGAGATCGTGAACTTATTAATTGCTTGGAGGCAGTAAGATTTTAAATTTAGATAACATTTAACGCTTACACAACCTCTTCAACAATCAACCTCGTAAGTAGATGAGTTTCAGCTTCATTGATGCCTTTTTGATGATTACGTTTTTGCTCCGTCTGTCTGTTTGTGGCTTCAAGAATGGTAGACTCGAAACATTTTTGTCGGCGGTTCTTCCGATCCGACATAAATTGATTACACTTTGCTCACTGACCGCACTCAGGAACAATGGAGCAAACTGAAGTTATGTTGTTAATTCCTTGCTACTCGTGTGCCTCTCAAGTCAAACTTCAAGATCCCTGACCACAGTAAATCCGAATTTGTCATGTGGTAATGTCTTTTTGTGTGGAGGATGATTGAAAGTCAGGTGGAGAGGAGTGAAAAGACGGAGGCTCTTGACTTTTTATAATGAAATCTCAATGCAAGATTAATTGAAATTCTCTTTATATAGTAATGAAGCGAAAAGTCAATCAATGCTCGTCAGACGAAAATGTTCTTTTACTCATTGAAAAAGTCGTTAAAAATGTTGACTTTGATCTCCGTACAACAACAAGATTGACATTGCACCGTTTCTCAAATGGAATGGAAATTGAATACTTTTATGTCTCGACCAAAAAGTGTTAATGACCACATTGACCACACACATACACGTTCAAGCAGCATTCAAGTAATGTCTCAATTGGCAAACTATTGTTCTAGGTTCTAGTGATTCCAGTCAAAGACAGTTTGCAATGCCTAATTTATTTATTAGGGAGTCCCGTTTAACAATTTAAGAATTTATCTTTCTAGCCAAGTAATCAAGTAACAGTAACAAGTCAGGTAGCTGTTGAAAATTTCTTGATAGCTTAGTTTACGGTCACAGAGTAAAACGCCTTGCTTACTTACTTCACATGATTATTGTAACATGAAGAACGGTTCTTGAGAATTTATTGCAATCCAACAAGAGTAATTATACAAATTCTATAGTCATAAATAAATAACGCAATCATTCACTACCTCTTTTTGCTACTGATTCACAGACAGTGCAGGCAGAGTCTTTCGAGATTACATGAATGAACTCAAGGGGCAAATTGAACTCTTCTAAGAATTTTAGTTGGTATTTAATCTTGTATTGTATCTATTTTAATGGATTTATGAATGCACCAGAGAACCGCACACAATCCACTGTTCAAGTTTAACTCAACAAAGGTTGCACTTGTAAAGTCTTTTTACACTTGGTCTTCGTTTCTTATCTTTGTTTCATGAAGCAAGAAACAATCAACAAAGACAGAAAGAAACGTGAACGAGGAGGAACGATAGACAATGCGATGTTGCTCAACACCAAGTCAGAGTTGAACTAACCGTCGAGCCGTAGCTAAAGTAATATAAAATGCGGCAGCAAACACACGTTTCTTTAGCTGATCTTTCTTGAGAATCATCTAAACGAAAGACGCAACAATGCAATGCAAGAGTAACAGTAAGAAGAGTATTGTTGATGTTGCAGGTACTTCTTTAAGTGCACGTTGACGCAGCTCCATGTTCCTCCTCCTTCTCGTACCCTTTCGTCGTCGTTACACCTGAGATGAGCTGATCAAATCAGAAAGTACAGATGCACTTTATAACCATGAACTAAACGTCTCGATATTATGAGAAATTGTTATGCTATGTAAATACAGTAAAGCAGTTTGTTGTTTGGTTATTATGGCTATAGTTATATAATCTTACTCCGACTCTAAAAATAACGTCTGGTGATGATATGTTGAGGATGATGAGGAGAAAGAAATGCAATGAAACAAATTTGGTACAGGTGCCTAATTTAACCTTTTCTTTTTCCTATCGCAAAGTTGATCCAGGAGAAGAGGAAACCTTTTAGCTATGCATATATGCGGCGGCTCTTTAGGCTTAAACAGAGCAGTAACGAGTGCAACCTGAAAAGCGGAACGAAGCCAGGAGTCAGGAGTGGAAATTGAAATAACAAAACTTCAATAAAACAGTCATGCAAAACTATAAGATAAAACACAAGCATTCAATGAAGCAGGTGTATGCTGTGGCGAGTGGCATATTATTCTGACGAGGATTACTTTAATTGTATCCACTAGAATGGGATCATCGTCATTATACAAGTATTATAATGTGCTTTTGTTGATATCATCACATCACATTGCATTCAGCAAAGTTCACAGGCCAGGCGAGACCCGTATCTTGGCATGATTCATTCTCATTCTATTCTTACTTCAAAATGGGCTATTGTTGCTTACTTGTTCGCTCCCTGTTTTTTCAAGAAGAAACAGAGGGATGCAAAGTCATAAAAACGAAATGCAAAACACTGCACACACTCTGAATCCAAACTCATACATAGGTTTACAAACGAAGTTTACTTTTATACACAAGAAGAGTATTAATATGATGTTATGATTACAATTTACAATTTACTTTTCTTCGTCTTATAGTGCAGCAATTTTACTTTACGCTTCGGTCAAGCAATGACGGAGAAGATGATACGAGTTAAAATATTTTATTTTACATGGGGAGCGGAGCGGATGTAAGCAGCTTCCCTTCCCACCAGCACCACCATCATCCTCCTCCTCAAAGTCGTTGGACGTTGGAGCTCACAGGAACTCAGCTCAGCTACTTTAAATTAATAGGCTTAATGCACACAGTCTGTTGTAACTTAAGATAATAATAATACCTCTTTAAAATAATATTACGGCACTATTTGCCGTCGCGAACGATGTTGAATGCCACGCTGTGTGAGTTTACACTGCAATGACAGAGAGAAGTCAAAAGTCGTATAATAATCGTCAAAGTTAAATTAGCACATCAACTCATATAAAATAGGACGCTAGCTCATAGCTTGAACATCACACAATTTTTTATGCATGAAAAGGAGCATGTCGAAGTTGAACCAGGTAATAGGAATTTGCTGTCGTGCTGACTTCAAATTCTCAACATGACAGAAAACTAGTAAATAATGAAATTCTGTGGGAAACTATTTCTCTGTCTATTTGTTTTTGCTTCACACACTCAAAAAGGATACATTTCTATTGTACACTTACTGTATCATTACATTGTATTACATAAGACCATGCAGACCATCATTTAGCATATTGTTTCCCCTAGGAAGACGAAAAATATTAAAGTTGTTAGATACTAAACTATAGTCTTAGCTTACTTTTGCACTGTACGAAACAAGGTTGGCCTAATAAAGAAATTTTAACGCACTATTTTCCAACCAATTATAAAATCAAAACCTACGATTACTTTTTTCATAAAAAGTGTTTGATTCAATGATAGATTCAATGGTTGGTTTATTTAGGCATTTTCATTTGTACGGTACGTATGTTAGGGAATGTATTCGCTAGGTGAACAAATAAATGAATGCAATTGAATTTACACTCTAAATACAGCTTACGCATGCAACCTTTTACGAAAATTATTGGTTTCTCTTCAGAGACTACTTATAAGATTTAGTCGAAAGTTACAACAACGCAAGCCAATCTCCAGTGAAATTCCGGCAACTAAAATAATGGGTGTAAAAGGTTCGATATCTTTGGGCTGCTACTTTACTAGACCCTGCTACAAAGATGGGAGCGAAAAGGAAAGATGAGCGTTCTTCTTGATTCTTATCGTCTTCAAGAGTCTTCATCCCACCACAACTTTCATCGGACAAAGTTTGAATTTTCAATAAGAAGTTGGAGTTTTGTTAGGGATATTACTATTAAGAAATGTTTTATGCCACCATATAATTTGATTTTGAGATGATAAAAACGATTGTGGGAGTGCGTTCAATGAATTTGTTTTTCCAGCAACTCACAACGTTAAAATTTTGCTGGAGACTTTGGGTTATTGACTGGGTCTTGTTAGCTCATTTTTTAGACTTTCTTTTATGCTATGCTCATGCGATATGAATATGTAGAATGGGGTAGTGTGCATTTCATCGGGATTTATTTATCCAATAAAAATTAACACTTTCAATTGAAATTTTCTACAAGTATTCATTTTAATATCTTTTATTCCTTGCTACAACAATGCGTTGCGTATATGTATTACTATTTATTTTACTAAAAATTAGTAATTTACAAAATAAATAAAATTAACAAACAATAAAAATGGGTTACTGCATCACTGCAGAATGAAGGCCAATTTCAGACTCAGACTCTTGCTTTGGAATATCGTTTGAAAATCCAGCACCTTCAATTGGTATTACTAACGTTTCAATGCTGACAATTTCGGTTGGTTGATTCTCCTCATCAGGAATTTTGCTACTGGAATTATCAACTTCAACAAAATCCACGTTATTGTTCTTTGCATCGTCATCACTGCTCCCAAAGTCTTCAAAGGCCTGCTCTGCTGCGGCTTCTTCCGCTGCATCTAACGCTTCTTCAATCGCTTCTATCAGGCTTTCTTCGGAATTTGCGTGTGGATTTGGCATGAGCACCATTACTGGAGGCGGAACATCGTCCTTGTTTGATTCGGACATGGCTGCTGCATCATCTAGTACAGTTTCAATGATTTCTTCAACAATGGCTGCATCCCCTAGCTGGCTATTAACTTCATTCAATTTTGCTGGAACGTCGTCAATTTCTGAAGTGTCGATTTGGCTTTGGTCATTGTTTTCATTTTCTATCGATTGATCTGATTCCTGCAATTTTTCATCTTCAATAATTGAACTTTCCAATTCACTTGGGCTCTCACTCTCATTGTCTTCATTAATGATTTCCATTGTAGGATGCTCATCTACTTCGACGGATGATGGCGCCACTTCCTGTAGATTAAACTCGGGCTGCTTCTCGGGTTCATTGGATAGTAATTCGATTGATAATTGTTCCACTTGGTCAGTAGAATCGTCAGAAGCTGGAGGTGAGTCGACCTGGTAGGCAAAGAGGAATGAATCGTCTCCTTCTTCGAATGTGTCAACTTCCAAAGGGTTTTCAATCTGGGTTTGAGGTTCTTCTTGCTCTGTGGCGGAAAGCATTTCCATTTCATTGTCATTTTCCACTTCGCTTTCATTGGACATAGATTCCGTTTCATACGGAGTGTCTTCAGTAATCTGATTGGAAGCTGGCTCCTCTAGAGCTAACAAAGTCTCGTCTTCACTTGTTTCAGCTACTGTGTTGGACTCTTCTAACTGTTCATTTTGGCTCTCGTCGCTCTCTTCAGTCAATGGCGATTCAATCTGCAGTATGGTCATTTCTGGGATAAAATCCTGAGATTCCACTGCCTGTGCTGTGATTTCTGGCTGTGCTTCAATCACTTCTGGAACCTGAATCTCGTTGTGAATTGGCTCTTGTGGCTCTTCTGCCTCATATACTGGCACCGAGTCGACCGCTTCGATTTCAGGGGATGCTGCAAGAATAGAGGGAATTTCTTCAATCATGGGAGGTTCGATCGGTTGGTTCATAAGAGTTTCCACTTCGTTCGCTGCGTCCGGTGCATTCTCGGAGAGAACTGCTTCTTCTGGGTGCAAAACTTCCGCTGACTCCATATTCTCGGCTGGCGATTCTACCTCAGTCTGCATTAGGATGATATCCTCTGCTTGCTGTCCCTCCTCTGTGTTAACGCTGCTTAAAATTGCATCGTCCGTCAAAGGCAATCCCAGTTCTGGATTGTGAACATAAGTCGGTACTTCTGCAATTTCCGCACTGTTGGAATAGGAGAGCTGCTCGACGTTGGAAACCGCATGAGAATCAGAGCTTCCCGTAACAGACACATCGCTGTGTTCACCAGTCAGTGCCATACCGTAAGTTTGAGAACTGCCTCCTGCAACATATCCACCACTGCTCTGAATGCCAACGTTGTCCAACGCCTGCTGAGCCGTATTTGCCACTTGAGCATGTGTAGCATCACTGGAGAAAAGGATGCTCGCCAAGGCTGGATTCTCGGGGGTGCCGTACAAACTCAACTCTTCACTGTAGAAGGTACATGACAAAAAATGAATGATTAGTTGATTAGAAGCTAGAATGACAGCTTTATGACATTTTAAAAATTACAGAAAATATCAAAATCTAGACCTGTGGGTAGATGAAACAACTCCAGAAGCGGTGTGAGCCAGTAAACTTTCCATTGTTAAAGGTACTGTGTAATAAATGGTAAAAAGAAAGGTTTGTTAATTTCACATTTAATTTGCATTTCTCCTGCATTTTTATTTTGGAATTATTGAATGTTGTATTATAAATTACCATTGTTGGCATTCCATCCTGCACCAGAGACTGCAGACAGCAATGGTTCCTGGACTTCTTGGGCAACTTGATTTGGAGTTATCGGCTCCTTTGGCTTTTCGAATGTGGAGAATGACGGGGGATTGGGTCTGGTATCTGGTCCCTGGCCGATTTGTGGAACTCTTGGAGGAACTTTTCCTGATAATAGATTGAGTCGAGTTGAGTCTTCAGCAGATTCAGGTTCAGATACATCATCATCATTGTCTTCAGCAGTCACTGAAGGCGCGTCCACTTTTGGAATGTCTTCAGTATGGAAGGTTAATTGGTCCAAAGGCTTCTCGTCTTCTTCCAACGTAATGACAACATCGTAACGCTTAATCGGAGTATCCGAACCGGGACCGCTTGCTAACTTTTGACGCTGATGTTCCCTCCAAACCGCCCCTTCAGCGACAGGTTGCCTCCAAGTGAAAACAAGGAGCAAGACAGAGAAGGAAATAATTGTGCTCCACAGCTTCATGTTTAGGGCGAAACAAATAAATTATACAATCAAATTTTGTTAACCTTTCACGATAAAGTTTCGCAGCAGAATGTTCATTTTCATTTTTTAGCGTATCTCTTTAAATACGGTAGAAGACGACATGATGAAACTTATCCAAGCCTCCAAGAATTTTGTACTTTTTTAATAATTATTTTTAGGTACACAGCGTTGCACCTGTTAGGAATTTTACTTGATACTTTGGGTCCTTCTAAAGGCATAAGTATACTCGGGGATTATTTGCTCAACCTTTGCCTTCACTCTAGGAGACGTACCTATTATGAATTGTGAAATGTGAAGTTCATGTTCATGTGGGCCAACCGTGTTGCCAATGAGCGTGGAGACGGATTAAAATGGTCTAAAAATAAGGATGTCTCCTAAGACTTAAGGTGAAATGCACCTAAGAAGACTAACAACTTCAACCTTCGCTGCAGGTGAGGTTTATCCAAGAAGAAGGATTAAAAACGTATGCGGACAGGATGGTCAATTTTAAGAATGGAAGTAATGCTATGTCTTATGTCTTAATGTTCCTTTATGATATTTTAAAAATAACAGAAATTGTCGATAAGTGGAAAATTACAGGGAGCACTTTATTTTTTTATTTTTAAAATAATTTAGCACCAATTTTATTTTGCTAATGCTAATATGAAAAGAAATAAAATACAAACGTTGTCTTGCGTAAACATGCGATAACTCAAATTAAAAATTAAGAATCCTGAAAAAGCTGTTTTCATTTATGGAAGGCTTCTTTTTGGCTTTCCAGCCTGTGGTTTACTTGGGGCTTTCCACCCAGAGTTGCTTGGTTGGTCTGAGTTAATTGTTCCTCCGTTAACAGCAGATTCTCCCCATCCATTGGCATACGACGCGCCATGATTGATGAACGTAATCTTGTCACCTTCAGCGTACGCGTGGACATCCTCCTGGGCGGTGACATATAAACCGGCCATATTTGCGTTCTCTGTCCAGCCTCCATCGACATTACCCACTGAATCATTGTACGGCTGTGCATAGTACAAACTGGATGAATTTAAACTAGCAATAGCAACCGAATTTGGTCCAGATTCGGAGATCAACGTATTGTTGTTCATGGCGTAGAGACCGGTGATTTCTCCGTTGACTGATGCATCTCCGAAAACTTGTGGGCTCGGTTTACCACTGCTGAGAAAAGACGGTAGAGCTGAAATTTGGAATAAATTAAGAATATAAAAATAAAATCTGGGAAAAAATATTATTACAATTGAGATGCCACGAAAATTATTAATTATTCTCACCAAATGGAATTCCTTTTACGGAGTCCTCCTTGTCATCTCCGGCAACTTCCTTTGATGGTTCATCTGCTGGAACGTTGAGAGCGTTGCAAATTGCCAAAAAGGAAAACAATAAAAAGCAGCTTTTCTTGTAGCTAATCATTTTGCCAGTTAAACCAGATTTTAATTACAGTTACAATTGAATACTTAAGCTTATTTTGGATGATAAAAGTAGAATGTTTGCAACGTGACGATGCAGAAGCGGAATGGGAAATGGTGCATTTGCTTTAGGTAGTTGGCTGCTACCACAATCATGAGCGAGTCAAGGAGTGAGCCCTTCAATAGTAGTAAAAATACGAGGTTTAAAGGGAATAGCAAAACTTTGTTCCGTTCATTTTAGAATATTATGCTCAGTTGATGAAAAAGATGCAGCCTTAACGAAAAAGCCCAACGGAAAAAACCAGTCCAGTCCATCTATCGGAATCACTCATGCGAGCGAATCGTTTGTGAAGTCTTTAACCTTTCCACTCTATAAATAGTTTTTTCTTGCTTTTCATGATGATGCCACCGTGTGGCATTGCCATGATGCTACTCAAGGGATTAAAGCTCCAACTCCAACCCCAAACACAATTTAACTTGCATGAATGAATAAAATAAGATTTTACAGTGTGAGGAAAAAGATTGCTTCTGAAAAGACATTTTATTTTGGCTTCGCCCTTTTAATATGAAATATTATATGTCGGTTTACAATATATCAGTAAGATAAATAATTGAGCCATATAAGTGTACAATTTACTTAGGTTCTGCGGACCAACCACCAGTTGACGACTCGTCCGTAGGGGGGCTCAGGAGAACTGCATCGGTGACTTGCTGAATAAGGGAATCAAGGTGTTCTCCACCTGTGGCATAATTTTGAAGTCCCACGTTTATCTCATCGGCACCTTGCAAGTCCAGCTCAAATTGACTTTGGGGGGAAACTAGAGTATTGATGGATGTTTCAGTAGATTCCACAGTGGTCTCTCCGTTTAACGGATTGATTTCGACTTGAGCGCCTTCTTGGGTCATGTTTGTGCTTGCATCGTATCCGACATTGGAATTTAAACTGATATTCATTCCTTGTCCTACAGCGTGAAGAGAGAAAGCTTGTCCAGAGTTGGATTCTTGGATGCCTGATAAAGATGCTAGCCCAGTTGACGAAGCAGCAATTATTGGAGACGGTGCACCTGCATGTATAAAAGTTTTAGATTAACCATTAGAAGGACACTGCATTCTCACATTAAGCACTCTAAAACGATTTCTGAGCCATTTAAAATGCACTTTTCTACTCTTACCCCATCCGGAATGTGCACCACCATGGCTATGTCCTAAAGCTGATGAAATTGGTTGACTATCCACACCTATTCTCAACACTAGTGTCGCCTGCAGTATCCACCAAAGAGAAAAGTCAACAATGTATGACATGGTCGTTCTTGCAATATTGTTTAAAATGATTATAAAATTCTGAAGAGGTTCAGCTATGTATGATGCTTTCTTTTTAAAAACTTAAAACAGACTAAAATGGATTCAGGAAAGTAACACTTTTCAGATTTTCAGCAGGCAAAACACATTTTTCAGGCATACAGACTTTGGTTACGAATCGTAACTTACGATATGGGGTTATGCAGTAATGTAGGTGTATTAAATGACACTGTGTGCGATGAAAAGTACAATGAATGAATGAATAAGTACTAATGAATGTAAATGCGAGTCAAGAAATGTCGAGGATGAAGAAAAAGTATTTATTTTGAATTGAAGTTTTTAAAACAATTATACATTTTTTGGAAGTACAAATGTAGTATTTATGAATATCATAGTTCTAAAAGTATAAACCAGAATTTATTATTCAGGAACTCTTCCATCCAGTCCCATTGTTACCCCAGCCCCAGCCGGAGCCCCCAGAATTGAAATTGGTGCCATTGTTAGCGTTCGTAAAGGCACTCAGAACGATACCTCCGATGGAGAAGCTTGAAGTATCACTAGGATGCCCTTCAAATGCAATTGCATTGGCACCTATGACGCCGACATCTAAGTTTGCTTCTGAAAAAGATTCGGTGCCAACGTATTGGGTACCGGTGGTAACGTTACCCATATTCCCATCGTAGTTGTAGAGATAAGTGTATTGGTCAGTGCTCTGATACGTAGAAGAATTGAAGTTGGCGGTGTTGTTGCCTACGGTTGTATTATCACTGGTGGTGTTGTCGAAACCTGTCAAGGCCGCATATAGATCATCTGAAATTTCGGAATTTTGAGCTAGGCCAGTTATGACCACAACTGCCCCCATCGAAGAGTCGGTTCCATTTGCTACAAGGATAAAGAACACGTCACACGTTTTAGTAATGCCAAGAAATTATAGATATAGACCTATAATTACAAAAGCCGAATTCTTACTAGGACTGTCGCCCCATCCAGGAGAGCCCCAGCCCTTATCTTCTACCGCTCTCCACCCGCCACCGCCACTGCTAACTAGATTCGTCCCATTCGATGCCTGCCCGTAGTTACTGAAGGCCAACTGGTTTATAGAAATACCGGCGGTTGACGTAAAATTCGACGCAAAGGAGCCATTTTGAACGCCAGTTGCAAACATGCTAGAGGTACTGGTGTCTGCTCCATTGTCCATTTCCAACTGCTGCGTCCCTGGGGTACCAGCACTAATGGTGCCTGATTCAGAATAATATGGGTTTTCCGCGTAGAAGGAAGCATCTGGGTACGCATCAGCATATATGCTGACCGTTGCTCCAGGTTCAGAGGCATTTACTTGTAGGATTGCCGGTTCACTGATTATGTTCGATCCTGCGACTTGATTGATGAGCATGGTCATACCAACAGATTCTGTTGTCCCCTCAGATACAGGTGGCGCTGTTCATTAAAAGAATGAAAGAATAAACTTTGTTACAAGGTCAGCGTTGTGTATTGGGGTATTGCTGGACAAAAATACAAAGAAGGGGCCTGTGGTCGTGTCCACCGATACCCGTGTTACAATTTTGACCAACTTTTTCACCAAGGAGTTACATAATTCAAAGGTTTAACTTACCCGCAACAGCTGGAGGAGCACCCCAGCCAGGAGCTGGGTACCATCCACTTGGGGGTGGCGCTGAAGACCAGCCAGGAGCTGGCGCTGAAGACCAGCCACTTGGATTTCGTAGTGGGTCACTAACGGGAGCGTCATCACTGTATGCGGTTTGCAAAACCGCGGAGACTAACACAACAGCAATTAAATTCATTGTGGCGATGAGTAGAGAGGTTTGTATGATCGATTATATAGCAGAAACGTTAATGTTTTTAAGCAATGGCCATCGCAGTCTTTTATAGGTGCAGGTTTTCTGAACCTGGTTGATTCTACTAAAATTAGTTTGTAAAAAAATATGTCGACTAGGTAAAAATAGCTTTAAATCCCTTTGTAGCTCCAAAATCGGACCGCTCCATTTTCACCTCTTTTTCTTTCATTGTTGAAGGAGATATTTTATACGCGTTTGGCTCTCCGAAGTTTCTTTTTAGAAGATTAATGATACGGAACGAACCAAATCTTAAGTGCTTATGCCCACCTGTACAATAAAAAGCATTTCTAACATCCTCTGAATGGAACACGCTTTCACCCCTTTCAAAGCCCCTTTCAAAATTGTTAGTATCCCCTTTATGTTATTTCTATAAGCCCAGCGGAGGTTAAAAATGTAAGGTGATGCGTAAGTTATGTACACAGGTAGAAATAATTTAAATGCTGGTTTGACAAACATATTTGTTAATAACAATAATTCTTTATTTTTTTCTTTCTGCAATAATTTTTATACATTTCATTGTTGCATTTAGTTGAATTGTTAAGAATTATCCAAATTCATTACAATAGCACTGTTGCCAGTTCCTATCGATAACGGGGCAACAAGATTTTCATTCAGGCTGAAATTTGCTGGATTGGTGGGTGAACTTACTAGGTTCACTGCTAAATCACTCGATACAGAGCTTGACATGCTTAAATCACTTAGAGACATAATTGACCCCATTGACGAACTTTGACCGGTGGTAGGAAGACCTGAAAATTAACACACAATATACCAGTTTTTAAGATTTTCATAGTCTCTCTTCCAGTATTTGGTTTACCATTACGTAGAGCAATACTTAGCAATATCTAAATTAAATTAGATATTTGTTTTACCATTGTATGGGCTCCATCCACGATTAACTTCAACGCTTTTGAAACCAAGAGGAACCCCTACTGCTGCATCCACAATCAAGGTGGTCGCTAGTAAATAATAAAATATCATGGTTGTAATAAAGACAATGGTTAAAATATGTGTAAAAGTTGGCAAGACTGCATAAAGATAATATGAAGCGGAGCCGTCCAGGAGTTGTTTTATACTCAGGCTTCCGGGCTCCTCGCATTAATGGCGATCCAATATTGTTGTACATGCCTCAGCAATGGTAGCGTTGTAGACTGTACTTTGTACTATGCTAGTTTATTGTTAGAATGATCAATATTGATAGTTTCATATTTCATACATTCGTCCGTCTTAACGTCAGTTAACCGTTTCTCCGTCTATATTTTTTGTCACAGGTATGTAAATGTTGACGGATATGACTGATCGTCTTAGTTTTTAGTATGTAGACGAAAGGAATGAAGGAGAATCGATCCACACTATTGGATAAGCCATTTGAACAAAATCTGGCATCGATGTACCTAACATGGTTTTATTTAATTGTAGAATGTGAAAAGATGTACTTAAAATATGTAGGTACTTAAGCGTGTAAAAAGAAGTAGTCAAAGAGGATTATAATAATTATGTGAGAGAAAGGGTCATCAGCGCGTCTCGACATAGGTTTATGGTTGAATTGAACATAGCCATTGTTAAAATGGAACAAAAGCGTATCAGAATACAAATACGTTCCTGAACTTTATGGTGCTTCCAATTCTATCTTTGTATGTACTTCTATGCAGGGCCTTTTGCCCTGTAACAAGTTCAGGCTAAAGCTGAAATACTGTGAAACATGTAAGTCTCAAATAAAATTGAGTCCTGAGCTTTATTGTAACAACTCTGAAAGGTCAAAAAGCAGGATTAAAAATGTGCACAAGTTATAAATATCATGATATGATACCGTATGTATGAATCGTATGATACCGACATTTCACCTGTACAATTTAAAGCCAAAACGATAGAAAATGCTTAAACAATGAAGAAGACAATGCATAGTGTAGAGGTAGTTTGGAAATTGGGACTTTTAAAGGTATAGGTATTAGCGACTTAAAGAGAATGTCTAGACTCTAGACTGAATGAAGTGTAGTTATTATTTTGCCATCCGTACCGTAACTTATCGACCTTTCCTTTGTGGGCTGGTTGCTTTTATGACATTCAAAAGGAAATTAGGTCTACTGGTGCTTCAGTTTCTTACTGATTGCATTTTCTTTGTATTTCTTCATCACTTTTAATGTCCAATCGATTTGACATTCAAGTCAATTAAAGATGGACTGGATGGTCAAGTGCTAGTCAGTGAAATAAGGCATTTGACGACACCACAATCGATGGAACAAATGTTCACCTACAATTAAGCGTTTGAATTTCATTATCATACGCTTTATGTTCAGTTTAGTAATAAAGTGAAAGCAATGATGATCTGCTTTGAATTTTTATTGTTTCCACAGAATAGACTAAAAATGTACTGAGTGAGAGGGGAGAGTATTACGTTACGTAACGTACGATAAAGAGAGAAGATAAAGTTAGGCCCAAGAAAACATTTACGCTATAAAATACCACTTTTTTGTTTGTTACAGAGATCTATCAGTAGGTTTGTGTAGATAAATGAATAAAAATAAACTTAATTAAAATGATTTTCACAACGCCTGTCGGGTCCTTCTCTTTAAAGTAGTTACCTTACAATTTGCGGTTTCACTAATTACTACATTAAGTATAATTTTTGTCTTGGGTAAATTGTACAACGAAGCTACTGACTTTTTTGGTATTGTATAAACTATACATAATATTTGTTGCAATTCAATCATGCACGAACTCAGACTAGAATGTAACACTTACAAGAACCACATTCATTATAGTAGACAACCTTCCTCTACAGAGGGTAGTTAAATCTAACTTTACCGACAATAAGCTTAGTTGTTATAATTTATACGGCGTCTGCGTATATTCTGGGACTGTTTATCGTGTTCCTCGTCTTTCGTAGATAATGTATGACATAGGCATTTCCAGCTGTCCATAACTTTTGACACTTCTTGGAGGATGACTTTGCCACCCTCGACCT
>VYYJ01002759.1:0-19640 GCA_021029165.1 Cyphoderus albinus | reverse complement strand
ATACCTGCTTCAGCAAAATCCTGCTCCAACTGCAGTAATCCATTAAAGAACATGACACATTCTGACGCTTTTAAGCAAAGGAAAAGTACACAATAGATTCCCACCACTAACAGCATCAGCGCCATTAGTGTGATACTGAACAAAACAAATGACTCAGTTTTGAAAATTTTTATTGCCTCGATGATATTCAAAATAGCGACAATTATCAAAATTGGCACAGCAAATTTCCATTTTATTCTGGATTCTACTTTTATTTTGGTGTAGTTTTTATTCCAGATATATGGATATCCGGGGAACTTGTAGGTACTTGTGTAAGCTTTGACAAAGCTTGGAAGAAAGCCAAATGTAGAAAGCATTATGAAGAATGTGATAGGAGTTGGATTTAATTTATTCGAAGTTTTTGTTTTACATTTTTCTTCACACCTTTCTTGGTCCTTTGCGTAAATGCAATTGGTAAGCAGAGCAATTCTATCCTATAAATATCTTGAATACTTGAATTTGGAGTTGGTATTTCTTTATTATCAAAATTTTCTATTTCGTTTATATAATGTCAAAAACAAAAACAATTTAAAAATTAATGGTGTTTTGCACCGTGGCAAAGCTTTATTTCTATCCTTCTAGATGAAAGAAAAACGCGATAAAGGGAAAGCGTTTAATTTTCACTTTTGCATTTTTAATCATTTTTGATAATACTTATTTTTCCACTAGCTGGAAAGAACCCGTAATCATATTTGGAAATGTGGCTATATTTTATTCCAGAAATTTCTCTTTTTACAGTCAGCGACAAGCACTCAAACCGGTTTGTCTTGCCTGCTTCTGCTTCATTCAACTTGGCTACAAACAAACCCAGATATCTAACGACTCATGCTGTCAGATAATATGACCCTTGAGAAACACTCGTACCACCTTCTACGTTGGAGTCCGATAGAAGTGGCGATTCAAAGTAAATATTATTGTGTCACCACTTCACTACCGAACACACAAAATTGTCCAAGTTGGCCGTTATAATTTGAAAAATTTAATTTTCAGTTTGAATAAAACTTTCTCTAATCTAATCTGACACAATGTCGAATGCATTTCTTGACTCTTCCAGTGTATAACATTAAACAGCTGATTTCAAATGATCACAACCATTAAAATATAGTATATCTGATATAGTTTTTGGGTTGGAGATTGTTTCGAAAGTTTGATAATAGGATGTATGTACTAGAATATACTACTATATACTACTAGAATATAATACTAGAACTTCATCTAGCCAAAACATCGAAACGGATAACTTAAGAATATGATTATGATTGTTCAGAAATTCACGTAAAAAGCCTAACAATCGAATGCAATTTATATTAATCATTGGAAAGGCCAAGGCAAAACTAAAATATAAAGAACATGCACGAGTTGATAATTTTGACCGTGATGACGCAAAATATTTATGCAGCTCAAGGTTGGATTTAGCATATGCAATTATGCTTCACACTTTATTAAAGTTATAATATTTCCTACGAGAATACAAAGGTATATCTAAAACAAGGCTTGAAAAATACCGACAGTAGATTATAACCGAGAAACCGACACAATATTAAATATTTATTTCCTGCGATTTTAGTCGAGCTGGAATTACTTAAAATTTAATTCCCTTCTTCGCTTCTTGATATAAACAATAGAATAAGATATTCGATTTAAATAATGAACGCAAAGTCAACGGCGAGAGTAGTAGTTTAGTCTTTGTGCTACTGTCGATTATTGAGAATACTCCACTTTTGTCTTCTGCGTTTCGTTGTTTTTCCTGCAGAACATATTCGTTGAAATATGACCAAATTCAATTCCCGTCGTTGGCAATATCTATTTTCTTCTTTAGCAGATAGTTCAAACATTTTAGAAGTCAAGTGACCAAGTTACAATGCTTTAATTTGCATCTTGAAAGTTTGAAAAACCATCTACCTAAAAACCCACATTTTTAAAGAAATTACAGTCAATTAAAGGGTGCAAAATTTAATAAGGAACATACTAACGGACAACTCATGATTATAGTAGATGTTTATTACTAAAAAATAAAAGTTTTGTTTGCATCGATTAGGAAAATATCATTTAACTTGGCAGCTGACTCTGAAATTTTTGAATATTGGATATATGTTTGTGTTGGCTGTCAAAATTTGCAACATCCGTCACCAGTTTGACACTTTATTGGCAGCAACATTAATATACAATTTTAACTGTATTTTTCCATAAGCAACTACGAATTCTAAGGTGTGATTGAATTTATTACAGTTTATCATGAAAAATAAATATTTTGTCCGAATACTTCGAACTCTTCCAAGATATGAAAATCAACATTCCGCTGGGTATTAAATGGGCATAGAAATAATAAAATGATTTTCATGAAAATTTCCCAAATATAGATACTTCGTTGTTCACATCGAACCATATACGTATAATTACGAAAGTGAAAAAAAAATTATTTTCAGTAAGCTTAGTTTTATTGCATTACGTTTCAATTTAATGTCAGGTTTTGAGCTTGTATTTGATAATAAGAACATATATACAATCTTGGTGGAACTATTAATAATTGAACTTAAGTTTGGATAGAATCAAAAAATAAAGTGTAGTGTGACTGAGAAAAAGTATTCTTAGTTTTGTGAGGTTGTATTAATGCAGATATTTACTTATTAGGTTAACCCATTGTTACATCAGAGTATGGCGGAGGCACTGAAACAAAAGAAACGTGTCAGTCAGAAGTGAAATGGTTTTTAAAGTAAGATGTGGAAACATTTATTAAACCTTAGTCATTTTCTTACATGTCTCCAAAGTGGACCTTCTCGATGATAGCTGAGAGTAAGTGGGGAGATGCAGGTATTTTAGTAGCGACCAAACACTGCCTCCTCTGAACCACCTTCTCCGACTTTGATTCGTACGAACCGATGAAAGGGACACTGATCTTTGACGCTGCAGCCCACCACCCGTGTGAGCAGCTCCTACTCCACCATCACTGACATCAGAAATATCACTGACGCTTGCATTTGCAGATGATCCCTCTGATTGACTGCCTTCCCCAAAGTCACTTTTGACACAAAGACTGTCCTCAGATTTCCTTGTTGTTCCAATAGTAATTGGGTGCTCTGCTTCGCTTGAAATATCCTTTTTTCCTGTAACGGTCGTAACTACTTTCAGACTGTAGTTGATGCTGTTCAAGAAATCCGATTTGTAGGAGGGACTGAATCCTTCCGGGATTTCAATGAATCCCTCCCAAGTTGCATTTTGCCCAACCAGCCCAGATTCGTCATTTCGCAATGATAAACATTGTACCGTTGTGCTTACAATTTCATGAATTTTCATTCCAGACTCCCTTCCCCGTCCGCCACGATTGTTTAGTTGGTACCAAATTTTCTGCTGGAATGTGACAGTTACATCCAAATCCACATCAAAGTCGCTCTGTGCCTCTATTACAAACGCAATCACTTCGCCCGGTAGATAGCAGTTCTTATCCGCAGACAATTCCAAATTGACGAGTTTGCTTTTTCCTAGTAAAGGCAGGTAGGATTTCTTTACCTGAAGCTCTTCCCGAATTAGGAGAGGTTTCTCTTCAATATCGTGCAGATTGAGATAACCCTCGTATTTTAACCGGGTTTCTTCAATTTTCACATGCTTTTGTTTCTCCTCCCCGGAGCTCATAAAAACCTCCAATCGATACATGAGCTTCCCATCCTTCGTAATGATGGGTGGCGGCAGGCCTTCGTGACTCCTGGGTAGCTTCATTTCGAACTGGTGGAACTCGTGAGAATCTTCATCAATTTTGATTCCTTCTGCATCATGAGGAACAATCACAAATTTGAGGGACCGCTTTAGTTTGAAGCCTTTGCTGCCTATTTGGCGTTGCTTTGGGGGAATGTGGAGGCCTTTCATGAGAATGAAAATACCAGAATGCACAATTTCCTTTTTGCTCTGTAGGCTGAACGCACCATGGATAGTTCCAAGTGAGGAGGGAATTACTTCTTGGTGGAAATCGATTTCACATTTTAGATTTTGGTTGAAATGAACCTTTGTTTCTTTGAAGGCTACGTCCGACAAATCCAGTGTTGACGAAGAGGGAAAGTTGCTTTTACTGTTTATTCGCAGCGCAAAAGCGCCACCGATTGGAGGTGGCATTTTGGGTTTCTGCTAGTTTAATTTTTTCTGTGTAGCCTGAATTGTTTTAAACTTTTATTTGCACGTTTAACTGAGTGCCCATCGGAAAGCTGCAATTTGTAATGGGTTTGGGGAACGTCTGCTGGCTAGCTTTATATGTAAATTTTATGACGTCCAACCAGATTACTTACGACATCCTGGTCTGATAAACCAGTTATGATTCATTGACAAGTATGATGTTAAAGACGTCAAACTTGCGCAATATCAAGTAATTAAGGTACTTTCACCGTCACAGATCAAGCAAGAATGGATTCCGAGTAAATTTGCGTCAAGGTAAGGTATATTAGTAATCAGTTTATAACAGCGATGACGATAGCAAAATGATATGACACACCATATTGCTGACGAAAAGTGACTTTCTCCTGTTGACAAAGAGTTTAAATTTACACTGGTTTTAAAATGAAAAGCGGTGACTAACACTTTTTTCATTTCACGTGTTATTCTATTTTATTCTATTAGTCACTCATGTAAACTTTCAAACAAACATTTATTAACCAACGTTCACAACAAAACAATCTAAATGGAAAATGGTTTGTTGACGATATGGTTGATAATGGTTGGTTTTTCTGTTATGTTGTTTTGGTTTAAAAAATGTCATTAAGCAACACACGCAAGAAAAATATTACCGAAAACGGTTCAAACTACAAGTAAAATTGTTTTATTCCAGAACATGCGATGGTAAAGAACATTGCAAACAAATGCAACAAAATTGTATTTTATCTCGGGTATGTATGTATTATAGCACGAAATAAAAGGTTTAGATTTAAATTTTGAACAAAAAAGAAAACCGTTTATATCGATGAAACCTACTTTTGTGTGGGTTGCTTCAATGTTGAAACTTTTATTGCTGCTTAAACATTTATTTTGCTTTGCTAGCGAGGACATTTTATGAAAGTTGCAATGCATGAATATGGTTCCACCCGAGCCATCGGTCCAATTTGTTCGGTATTTTCCATTAAAATGAAGTTTATCAATAATTTGGGCTGCAGGTTTGAAAAAAATGCGAGCAATAATTTGTCTCTACTCTGACTTAAGACTTAAGAGGGTCATGTCAATCAGTAATCGACGATCACTCTTGTAACTTTCCCCAAAAAATGTTTGCTTTCCTTCACTAAGAAAGCGAAGATGTCTTAAATAAGATGATTGTACCTTTTGACTTTTATTTTCAATTTTATTTTTCAAAAACAATGCAACTTCAAACTATTTCTTGCAATCGATTCGCAATGTTATTTTGTTTTACTTAAAAAAGATAACTAATTAGACTCTAAAGTTATACTATACGATAGATCCTTCAGCCGCAGTCTTTCTAACACAAATTCTCAACAAATGGCTGTAAAAATATTTCTTTGGATTGCATGCCTGCCTACGTACAGTTGGACTGGGTGGTGGATATCTGTCAAAAGAAATTAGCTCGTTGTATCTCAAGGAACACCTGTTGTTCCATTCACATATATCTCCAAATACTTCCTTTTTATCGTCACAGTTCCACTTTTCGCAAATCATAGTGTTAGTCTCCTGTTGATAATCGTCTTCAGTATATAACTTCGGGGCAAGCCACTGACCGCTTGGACAAGGTCCCTTTAATACAAAATATTATTATTATTAAATTTATTTTATATAATGCTGAAATATTTAGATTTCGTTTTTCTCAAACCTTTCCAAAGCAATGATAGCATCTCCCGGGTAGAAAACTCATACTGAATAATGCTCTGTTGTTAATCCTAGATCTGCACATTTTCACCGATTTCGGCATTACTTTCCCTTTCCACTCAAAGTCCATCGCTACGCTTTCTCCAGCACAATCACAAGTACAAATTCCTTCGTTTGATGATCCGTCTCTGACCCACATCTCAAACGGGCTTTCACAAGGGTGTTGACCTTTTACCAGAAAACACCTTTGATACGGACCCCGTTGCCCATTGAGGAGCCAAGGTAGACCGTTATCATTTTTCGGACAACCCGGTGCACTCCCAAATTTTGTGGTGTCATTGTAACTGTAATCTATGGGAGCCCCACTATATAAAACACTGGCATCTGTGATAACCCGCTCTTTTTTGCGGGTGGCAGCAAATGCAGGTCGAGCATTGTAAATTATTAGAAATTGAATGAAGAAAAATTTCAGACCTCTTCTATTCAACATTGTGGAACTGAAATTCATTTACTTCATTCAGTGTGAAAGTGTTTCAAAACGAAGGCAGAGGTATTGATATTCACTCCAACATTCGTTTGCACGAATATTGAATGTCAATTGATAAATAGGTCATCGATTTGCTCTACTAGTATGAAACAAGGTCATGGTAATAAACACAATAGTAATATGTAATGGTTGCCTCAAAAACACACGTTATGAATATTTAAGAACAATTGTCCATAGGACATTGCATGAATATAAATTGCTGGTTGTATGAACCAATCATTCAAGTAAGCATTATCCAGTACAATTATTCATGTTATTACCGACGTTTTGTTCATCGAATGAAGTCATTTTCTCTTGTCAAATGAAAAGTTTAACAAAATTGTAAGCTGGTTTAATCTATTGTGGTGGAAAACAATTTTGACTTACAATTATATGATTGTAATTTTTTGCGCGATGAAAATATTCATTTTTAAGAAAAATCATGGAAACTAAATAAATAAAACACATTTGCTGCATGAAACTCCGAAATGATTGTTAAATGAAGCCTTAGTAGGGAAATAAGAAAGTCACCCCTGAACAGCAATAAATGGCTATCGAATATCGAAGCCATAAAACAATTTTATTGTTTTTACTACTTTCTTTTACTTTATATTTGGAAATAGGACAGGATGAATGTAAATTCAATAGTAATAACAGTAGATGTAATTTCTAAAACTCATTAATTCCCCAATAGTACCCAAAGGGCTCAGTATTCAAATAATTAACATGTTTTACTTTTACGTTTACGAATTTTTTTTTTCGTTTCAGAAATTATGTCTCTGTAGAGGTTTTTACAATTATTTTATATCACTTGTATTACAGGAGTCAAAAACAATTCTCATAAAATAAAAACAATTAAGCAACTAATTTTATTCACATTCCTTTAAAGCCCAAAATAGATATATAAATTGAAAGGTAATATTCTAGTAATAAGGTGGAGTATTATTAAGTTTCATAAACTTGCACTAGCTGATGTTGATGAAATTAAAATATATACAATATTCTTAAATATTATTTGATGCAATTAACAACAGAACCAAAAACGACTGCATAATTTTACATTCTTAAAATCCATCGTTATATAGTACTATCTAATTAGATTATTTACTAGTCACCCAAGATTTATTCTTATTGACTGATATTTCTGTTTTTGACAAGCTATAGTAAAATTCCATCAACAACCCTGTCAAAAATACCAATGTAGGACTTACATTTTACGTTTCGGTCAAGTAAGTATGTAGTACCACATTTCATGTAGATGGGCTTTAGTGTGGCCAGTTTTCTCTTCATCAGAGCCATATTAATTTTATCCTTATAAGACCTTTGTTGATTGCATTGTTTCCTTTGGCTAATCATTTGACTTGTTCTGTCATAACATTCCAATAGACAAGGGAACATCATCAGGATTACTGCAACATTGATCATGCCACAAAGTGTGACACTCCAGAGTACAGTGAAGTTGACAAATCTGGAATACCTAATAGTACCAACCGTGCAAACAACAATCATCACGAAGAGGTTCCCCATCAGGATTCTGATCCACTCGAAAATGAAAACTGGATGAACGGAAGATTCTTTTCGATTCTGAGTTCCATGATAAAATCATGGGTACGTAGAATTTGTAGTGAGAGTAACAAGCCGATAACGTTTCAAATCCGTATATTCTAAGTTTCTGCTCCCTACTAAATGCTTCTGTCATTTTTATATTTTTAAATGAGGCTTTTCAATCTAACTGGTGAGATAACGAAGCAACGTTTTGATTGAAGTAATTGTCCCTTTTTTGATTGAATGCTTTCACTACGACATGAAAGCCCTATCACAAATTTTGGACCACCAAAATAATTCTACAACGGAGTATGTATATCTACTCATATGGAATATGTAAAACAGTAATTATTTATAACACTGACTGTGTGAAAATTAATAACAAGTAATCTGAATGTTAACTGAAAAATACATTAGAGAATATCCGAACTTCAACAGAAACTGTCATGTACGTGTATACATTTTCTAGATACTGGAGGCGAGGAGGTCTGAAACAAGGGGTGTATGCATATCAATTTGATGTCTTTCTTTTTGAGCATTCTACCGAGAGTTAGAATTGCCAATTTATAATTTCTCGCCTTTAGATAATATTTCATTCTATATTGAAAATAATTGCGCCCAGGGGTAATTTTCAAATTATATGGAGGTGCCACTTTTTGGAGGCTATTAAAGTTCATTGGTTTCTAAAGTCGGGAAATATATTGCATTATTTAAGTGGGTGTAACAATTGGGAAGACAAATATTGAGAGATTTTTTTGTATCCCTATTTTTGCTCGGTATTAGAATTAGATGTACATTCCCTATCCATCACAAAACAGCCAAAGTGAAACATGTCTGTTTCATTAAAATTTTGTTATTACATACATATTGCTTCGGAATATCGCCTGTTTTACATGTAGCCTATCGCCGCCTGCAGCCCGTTGTATTTCAGTAAAGGTCACATCGTGATGATAAGATTCAATTCAGGGTTGACTCGGAAACGTCATATCAAAAAAGGTCGACGGCTCATTTGAGAGAGAAATCGACTACACTCGTCGCATGGCATAAAACGTCTGTCGCTGTGATCTTTTTTGTGACGCCTGGACCAGAAGTGACGAAGGGTATTTTTAGGTTCCCTTATCGACAATATTTTTCCGAGATAACTTCACCATAGTTTTCTCGAATTCGTTTTACATCGGTATATTAAGTTTCACAAAATTTCATAGAGGGACGTTTTAAAGCGAGAGAAATCAAAAAGTCAATTTGGCCATTTTCGGCAATTTTTGAACACAAAATCGGAGTAGAGCGGATTTTGTCGGGGTGTTGACTCTGCGGCAATCCTATATACCAATATATTTTACAAATCATCAGAACCCGTTCCGAAACTATCTCGAGTTTGTGTGAGAAATAAGGTATGAATTGAATCTTAGTGAATCTTAGTTAAATATATCTTGATTTATTGTCTGTCGTTCCATTTCGAGACTCGGTTTCTACTTTCAAATACTAAAATGCTTACTAAACATTCCCGACGGTTTCAGACCGAACAACATTCTCATCAAGTAGCCCACATTTTAATCCAAAACTTTATCGGATGTCTTTCTACCTGTTTTAATGTCAGCTATTTTCTGTATGGTGTAAATTTGCTTTTATAAATATCATAATTTCAATTTATTATTTTCTAAAAAAGATGAAATTTCTTAGTGTTGTAGCAACATTTGTTTGCATCAAACCATTCTTCACTGCCAGGATGGCTTATTGCGGCATTTTTTATTGTGGACGTGAACTGCGTTGGATGCACATTTGGATATCACTTTCTCTGCTACACTTTGCTGGATGAAAGTAATTGTTTTCGCAAATATTAGAAATACCATGCACAGAGAAAATTGGAACGGAGACAACTTAAAGCATGTACGCCATTGGTGGTAAGAATTGGCCCGTTCTTCGATTTGAGAAGGAATGTTGTAATAACCACCCTTGATGAAACTGTAAACCAAACAGTTGACTTACTTGTTATGTGTGCAGCACACAGTGTGCTTAAACAAAATGTTATTTTATATGCTGAAACCCATGCAGTAATGAATAATTTGTTTTGCTTTCTCTCTCCTTATAGAAATTACATCAATAAAATTTCAATTTTCAATAAATCATTGCTTGCATTTATTTATTTATCCAAATATATTTAAACGCATAAACAACAACTACATTTTAATTGCATTGTTCATACATTTTTCATCTTCAGATTATCATTTAGTTGTGATAGGTGAAAATCAAATTGGTCACAGTTTAACTAAATAGCTTCCACTAATACCACAGAGGCTATTGAATCAATCACCAAATCAATAACTGCAATGCCCGTCGTTCTATCACACAGCTTAATAAACCCAAACGAATATCCAATCCTAGCACAGGATTTCAGCGAGCTAATGTTGGTCTTGCTTCTTAATCTGCGTCTCCAAAATGTTTTGAAATTTTCCCCATTCGAGAAGGGAATTCCACCGAAAGCAAACAGAAGCAAGTCACCCATAACAAACAAGGGAAATATGGCGGACCCGCAAATATAAATAACAAAGGGAAATTTTCCATGTAGTTTTAATGCAATGTATCCACTCGATACAGCACACACAACACCCATTGTTAGCATAGTCTCCAAAAAATTCTTTACTATTTTCACACCAATCGGAATGGTGATTATGATTATTCTATGTATTTTTAAACATTGCGAAAATGAATTTTTAGGGTTTATCAGGTTACCTGAGAGCTTTTGGACTGCGTCCATGAAAATAATGCAGTACAATAAAATATGAATAAAGATCCCAACCCCTGTTCCGCATACAAACACATTTACTACACTTTCAACCAGCTTAACTGCGTACATAATTGTAACTCGATTTGATTTTGTTTCTAGTATATATGACAAAACATATCGGAAAATCAACTGGTAAATTGTGTAGTCTACCATTAACGGACCAAGAATGTAAAATAGAGGAACAGCAACAAACAGAAAAGCGGCTGAGCTGCAGACGAATAACTCAATCGGTGGTGGAATTCTAGACAAAGATGGGTACCCGGCGTGAGTAAATTTGGCCAATTTGTAACATTGTGTTACAACAAAGGCAATCTCATTCGAATGCAACATTTCTGCATTTGCACAAGATTTTGCTACGCAAGATAAGCAAAAACTGAAGGTAGAATAACACAGCTTCTCCAGGTTATTGTTTTCAGTCCAGTGACGGAAAAAGTAATAGACTCCAATGCCGTTAAAAAACATTAGTAGATTAAGAGTTGTGTGGACAAAATTCCAGTGAAATTTGAACAATGAAGTTTTAATATGAGGGGATTTTGTGACAGTTATGCTTCCAGTCTGTCGATTAATGATGGTTGTGGTAATCGGGAAGATGATGCGTTGTAGTATGGTCTGAACATTTAAGCTTCCTTGGATGAGATCCATTGTAGGAAATTCAGGAACTGTGATTTTAATTTTAATTTTAAAGCGTTCGTAGAAACAAAGACAATGGACAATTACAAAAGTTGCTTGTTTCACCAGAGCCTTTTAGCTTAAAACGTGATGTTTAATGTAAACTTACAAATTGGAAAGTATAAAATACTTCCGGGTTGCAGGTCGAACTTGAGTACCAAAAATGCTTATAATTTCAATTTTTATCCCGTAGAAAATATTTATCGTGTAACGGTTTTTACCTGAATATTTTAACTTCCTGCAATTGTGAACTTCCTGCTTAAGCAACTGTTTTCGAGACGTCATTGCCGTAAAGGTACTCACGTGCGGAGTTTCGGGGTCACGGGTGTTCCTGGGCGGTTGGGTTTATCAAACCAAAACATGAAGTTTTTCAAGGTTTTGGATTTCTATGAAGTAATGTGACAATACTACTTTATGAAAAGCATTTCAAGGAACCAAAAGCCGAATGTAAGTAAAGATATTTAGGAGAGAGTCAAATATACTGTTTGGAATTAATTTTCTCCATTAAAAGATAAATAACAGTAAGCGCCTTAGAGCATACATTTCTTGCCTTTATTGATATATTTGTATGTATTTATTATTATTTTTGCGTGAATTTGCCAATTTTTCATACAATTTGTACCTGGGTTTGTTGTAAAAGTCATGAGCCCTGAACGTGCCTCCCTGCTCTCGTTTTCATAGTTGTTAAGTGGCCACATTGTAGCTGGGAGTCACATTTTGATGTGGTTTCAGGCAGTTGTGCCAGTTGAGAAGATTTTCTTATTGTTTGATGTTGACTCCGAATGTTCCGCGTAGGGATAATCCTGACGTCAACACCCAATTAAACTTTCTTAGTTCAGGGTGTGAACAAAGAAAGGGGCCAATAAAGGCTCCAGAATTTCTCTCCCACTAACTTTAAGTTGGGGTTTGGTTTGTCGAGGTTACATAATATTTGATAGGGTGGTCTATTATTAATAAATTTCAGGAAACCACACATACACCGCTCAATCAATTAATTTTAATAAAACTTTTTATGTTATGTATAATTAAATAATGCTTCCGCATTTGAAGGTAAACTTATCCACTCAATCATATTTAATACACATATAGTCTTATTTCATTTAAAAACGATGTCATCCTTCCTTTAACAAAAGCAAACTAAATTATATCCGGGTTAAAAATAATTTATTTTTGCCATTCTGTTCATTGTTTTCAATTGCGTGCACGCCCTATATACGTTAAAACAAACCCATTCAATCCAAATCTTTTACTTAAATGTGCTGCGGTTTACAGGACCTTGTTTTTTATTGCTTTCCAAACTAATGCAAAAATTAGTAACACGGTATTTCTTTCAATTTTCTTCAGTTTTCCTCAAATTGTTTAATAATTTTGAAGTATGGCTTTACTGGAAGCCTGTATAGAAACCCACATTTTTCTACAAAAAATATTGGCCCCACCCATACAATTTAATTACAGTAATAAAACATTTCTGCCGAGTGAACAGAAATCTGGGAAAGTTCAATCCTCATTTGCAAAATATTTGTGGAATTTGGAACTGTTTTCACTTGTAGGCTTCATCCAATTCTACACGATTAGAGGAATATATCTATTCCAGCTTCGTAATAAAATTGACGAAATTACTCTTGAACAGATATTTTTCTGTGCTCTCGCTGTCGCTCTCTCATCTATAATTGTTGCGGTTGTAGTTACTCAAAAGTTATATGGCAATGAAATATCTTTTCTTTTGGTGAATTGTATCAACAAAATTAAACAAAGACATGGACGACGTCCACTTTGCATAAAAACTGTAAAGAAGAATAAGGTTTATTTATCTGCCTTTATAGTAACGACAGTTATTAGTATTTCAGTATTTTATCTCGTCAATTGTTTTCTACGTGGCTATGACGTAGTGCATTGGACAGAAAATTTAATACTCCGTGAAGTGCCAAGTTTGCAAACGGCACAATTATTTTATATAATATTTGATTTGCTAGCTGTGGTGCAGAACGGTTGTGTGTTTTACAGTGCAATTATTTTTTTCCATTTATTGATGATGGTAATCGAGATGGGAGAAGCAATCAAGCAGCTGTCAAAGTATCTACTTTTGAGGACAAATTTCAAACCTCAGTCACATGTAATGCTTTACAGAGTTGTGCAGATATTAATTCAAACAGGAAATAATGTTTTCGGCGGATTCTTCTTTACGCTAACAGTAATGGGCGTTTTAACCTCTTCCATCAGCGGATACATTTTTCTTTGCAACTACAAAATACTACCTTTTGTGGTTTATGTATGCGGCTCATTGCATTTTCCTTTAGAAATGACCATTAACTTAATATTGGGGCATTTTGCCGCATCTCCAAACAGCAATTTTAAAAAATTTCAATACTACTGCAGAAGGTCACGGCTGAAAAATTTGGATAAGCGACTTTTGAAATCATGTCCACTAATTGGTTATTCATTTGGTTTTATTAAAGTTTATGATTATTCTACGTCACTAAAAGTTGTAGACATTACTTTTAATATGGCAGCGTCCTTCGCACTGATGGATATTCAGAGACGAAAAGCATTATGCCTGTAGAAGTTTTATGTGAAACAATCACCTAACTTTATTAGAAAGGGGAAATTAATATTTAATGATTAATGATCATGATAAGCATCATCAAGATAATATTGGATTAATATATTTAGTCACTTTTTATAAACAATATTCTAGAGAACTTAAAAATAAAGTTGTAAATTATCCAGAAATACTTTTTCGCCTATACTCACATAAAATTATATTCCATTTCATACATCAATTGTTTCATCAAAAACAAAATCAAAACATATTTTTTAAATACTCTATGATAAGTCGTCATTTAGGAGAAATAGAATCATACCTTTGTAATTACTTTGAAGCTATATTGTTATTTAGCTGCCTGAGTCTCATTTTATCATGACAGCAATAGCAACTCTAATAAAAACTAACACCATATCACACAGTATGCAGTTTGTTTTATTACTTTGAATTTTAGAATTCCAAGTGTGTACAGAATTATGGGAGAAGTCATGGGACATTCTAAATTTAAATCAATTGAAGAATACAAAAAAAAGTAAAAATTTAAATTATTAATCAATGATTATTTAACTTCTGCTAACTCCATATATTCTTGGAAAGAATTCATCATTCCGGCGTCTCCTCAGATATATGCTCGTAGCAGGTAAAGAGTCCCATGTAACAGTACGTATTGCCGCAACAGTCCCTATCATATATACAGTGCCGGTATTGGCAATTTTCAACGTTTTCGTTCTCACTGTAGACCCTTGACATTGGTAGGACAAAGCTTTCAGTCTTCATGGGCGCGTACGCAACTGTTAATTAAAACATTGGTGGATAAATTATTTACATATAAAACTCAATTTTGTAGATAAAAAATTAATAAACTATTTTTTTCTTACTCATTATTAAGAGAAAGGTGGCTAGGTATAAAAACTTCATTTTGATTCGGTCACTCAGGACGAAGTCTTCACTGCGGTAGAATTAAATGCACTTCCAAATAGTGTTTTTTGTTTGCTTCCAATGACTTTGTTGCTTGAGTTGAGAGTTGGGATTAAAATTTCAGTCATAAGTTATGCCATTAAGAAGTGGGGATGTGGGGATCCGGATTCCATTATCCTGTAATTATGATGGACATTGTGGACATACATACATACATATATGATTAACTGTGATTGCGTTGGTTAATGTTTTGACGATGATGCAAAAAATCGGCATTTACTCAAGTTTTAACAGCACTTACCTGAAGTAAATTACCTGACCACAATTTAGAGGTTAATCGCCAATTGCAATAAAAACGAAGCAGAAATACGTTATTAAATTATACTTGATTGAATGGTAAGGTAATTTAAAAGAATTCGTTAACGAAGTTAATTGGATTGATACATATTAACGCTTAAATTGCCCATTGCCCCATAATGTTAGAATTATCCATAAGTATTAGTCATCTAAAATTCTGCAAGGTCAGCGGATATATTTTTATAACTCATGATCTCCCGAGATAGTTTTAAGCCTTCCTATATTAAATAATTACACAGGGCAATTTCACAACTAAACTTTATGTCAAATTAAAGCAAAACTAATTGTAATAACATTTAAAAAATCAAGCTGATAAATATGATATGGTACATTCTGCTCACAAATAAAAATATTATAATTTTTTCTATAATCGGATGGCCTATTTTTCGTATTTTGAAATATTTTGAATTTGAAAAAAAATGCAATTACAATTAATAATAGTTTCATATTTCAAATTTATTGGTATTTTACATACACATTTTTAACTCAACCAATATATCTTAAAGCCAGAACCATGTAATAAGCCATCATTATTCAATTGAAACTATAAATGAAACTTTGTAAGAAATATTTTCTTATAGAGAGTGTACTTAAAACGCAAGGTTAAATATGAAAACTTTTTCCACAATATTTTGAAACATTTTACACGTCGTTTGTTTTTTGAGGCTTCTTATGTATTATATTTACAATATTTCGCATAAAAGTGTTGACCGCTACATTTATTTTCATGATTTTAAGCAAATCAGCTCTTGGTTTTTATAATAATTGAAGATAATTTAACATGATCATGAATCTTGATCATATTGTGCTTTCCCCTATTTCTCATTAATGTTTTGACCAGATTATGAAATTGCAAATTGGTGAACAATGTAATTAATGTTACTACATTTCAACAGTCCATAATGCTATTGTTTAATACTTTATACTATTATTCGTTATTCTTCTTCACTGATTAGCAGTGGTGGCGTTGCCTCAACTGCGCGTTCTCTAAATTTTGTACTATAAATATTTCGCAAGCATGATTTTAGATGACCTGTAAGAATAATAATAAAAATGAACTTATCATTGTCTAATCACCATCAGTAAAAAAGCGTATCATAAAAATAAACGATGAATGATGTTCGTAACTTATCAACAACTTTGACATCAACTGTTTTTGTATCATTATAACTTCGACGTAACGTGCCACGTGTAGGCAGTTGGACATATCTTGTGTGGGTGTCCATAAACTAATATTCAACTTAACTAATGAGTTTTCATTAAGAAAGGTAAAAACTGCTTACAGTGTCGTTTAGGAAACTGGTTTTCTTTAACTGTTATAATTTCAAGATCTCACAGTTAACGTAAGTAGGTACCTCTTTGTCAAATAAAGAGAGTGTACCTAAATAATGATACAATATAAAATAAAGTTGAATTTATTCTGGAAAATATACATATTATTATTCTAGGGCTTATTCTAACTTCATATTTTAGCAATTTTATTTCAGTGTTCTGGTTTTACATTCTAGCCAAAAAAGCAAGTTTCCAAAAGTATTTATGTACAGGTGTTTGTGAGAAATCTCTGGAGCATAACTATAAAAGCCATAAATGGTGAGTTGTCTTTTATACTTAGTAAGAGTAAACAGTGCCAGTGATCATCTTCCGACCTCCTGCAGAGCGCTATCAAATGCAAACGTGTAATGTCAATATAATTCTACCGAAGATGAAACTAGGCATATGTTTACTTACTTTGTATAATATTAAGATTATATTTTTGCTGACCGACCAGTTTTTTCTTTCATTAAAATGTGAGCATATCAGGAGAATTTGTTCTTTTCATCATGAACACATAACACATCCGTGAAGATTTCATTTTTTCATAATATTTTACTCATTCAGTTACTCATGTGTAATCTTTGGACACAGATGTATCTTTATTTTTAGTGTTGATAGTGAGTTTGTCTTAGCAGCTTCAGTTCAGCTTTACCAATTGAGTTTTTCATTATTTTTGCACAAATAACGATAGGAAAATAAAATCATGTCTTCAACAAAAACCTTACGATTCTTGGATATTCCCGAAGTAGTGGTAAGAACTTTGTAATAACTTGCAATTCAGTTCTATAATATAATGCTACATTCAATTAAAGTTATTAAATGCATTTGTAGTTGTTTGAATGTCTCTTCCCTAAATTGAACACAAATACTCTACTTCGACTACGTCTCCTCTGTAAGGCTGTAAAAACATATTCTGACAAATTTCTTTCCACAAAGCGTCCATCAAAACGAAAAATTCATATTTTCTTTGATGATGAAGTTGACTATGAACAAGGTGCTATTCGACTCTCAGATTTTTTGAATCAAGATGCTGCCAGCAGCTTGCCAATGCCAAGTTCCTTTCTGTGTTTGGAATACGAACCTGACCAGCAGAATCCTCGGGATCATTGGAATAATCAACTTGGAAAGCCATCATTTGCTGACTTGCTTCTAAAATATGGGCGACAAATCAAATCACTTAAAGTGAGATGCTTAATTCTACCAATGGTTCCAGGAAATCCTGAATTTCTTTTCTATGAAGGTCTACCAAATCTGGAGTGTTTGGATGTCGAAACAATTTTTATTTACGACATAAAAGAAGACGCGTCGCTCAAGGCCGAAAATTTACCCAAGTGTTTTCAGACACAGTTGAGGACTCTGGAGACCGAGTTGATTCGTAGTGAAAATGAAAATGCAGCAACAGAAGAACACTTCTGGAAATTTATTGATTTATGTAAAGAACTGAAAAGTTTCCGGTGTCCATCCGCAGTAGGAACTTTCCTCAGTAAGATTGAAGATAATAACGCCACAGAGAAGCTAAGCGTCTTCCAAAGCTTAAACAGATTGCTACTGAGCGAATCACCGAAACTTGAAACTTTGGATCTCTCTTATGTGGACTTGAATCAACAGCATGGAAGACCTGATTGGGAGGGCATGATAAAATTTGGGAAAAATTGTGCGAGCCTTGGAACATCTCTTATAAATGTTCCGGCTGATTTTCTCTCAGAGTTTGAACTGGGTCAACTCAATGCCATTGCTGGCAATGTTCAATCGATTATTAATTTTTCATGTTCTGAAGACTTAAAAGGAGTTGTATTTCGTAATTTGTACACACTAAAGGTTTGCAGCTTTACGAAACCAGAGCAGCGAATTACATTCGACATAATAAAACGACGACTGTCCATTTCTATCTTTCCCAATTTGAAGATATTAAAAATAACCCACATTAAATCTGGCGATAGCAAATTTTGGTCCCAATTATGGCCCAGATTAAGCCAACTTCAAGAGTTAAGATTTGAATTAGAAGAAAGCGGACTCTGCGATTTGGAAGATGAGACTTTCTTTGGAAGGCGGGCGAACTCTCCTGCATTTCTTGGCCTAAGAAGTAAATTATTGAAATTAATTTTTTAATTTCTTTTTTTTAATCGTATAAAAAATATTTATTTTTGACTAATTACAATTAGATTTGAAGAATCTTTCTTTGGTCGCTTCTCCGGAATCTAAATACCTTAATATATCAACGCTTGTCTTCTTTGGCGTTATCCGCTTTATGCGGTTACAGGAACTTCACATCTTCGGGCATTTGGGTTCGGTACGACTAAATAAGTAATAAAAATATCATGCCTTATAAAAATTGTTGATGAGAATTAACTATTTTTGTTTATTTATTTGAAATTACGTAGGTCAATAAATACGGCATTTTGGCGCTTGCGTCCCCAGGGCCTTTCAAAGAGTCCACCCAGTTATTTCCGTTCCGCAATTGGTCTTTTGCAAGAGGTTCACAGGAAGAGTTTCGTGAAATTGCTAAACTATTTCCAACTAACGAGCCATATTGAATACAAAATAAATAATGAAAATTATACTCGAGTTCAGAGAAGTGTTCATCAAAGACTTTGTATATATGCTTTGTGGTAGTGTACTTTATATTATTGTGCTATTCTTTTTCAAACAAAATGAAATAAACATTTTCAAATATTGATATAATTTAGCATCGAACTTGTTACTCTACCTACATATTATTTATTGTTAAATATGCAAATGTTTTAAAACATCATTTCTAACCTTCTAGATAAGAAATGATTAATTATTTGTCAGGCCAGTCATAACACAATATTTTATGAGTCATAGTGTCACAATTATGACACATTATCACTTGAACCAAAGGCAATGCACTTTAGAAGTGAGGCAGTGTAATTTAGTAGTTTACAGTTGCATTTGTTTGTTTATTATTAGGCTCGGCACATGTTTGTTGCTTTTTTACAAAAAGAAGTAAGCATTTTTTGAAAGTGCCGAACCTGAAAAATATAATTAAAAAAAATTAAATTGTACAATAATTACCATAATTCTGTAATATTCACGAAATTACTAATAAATGGTAGCAGAGGAATTTAGCTTTTGAACAAAAGTAAAATAAAATTAACATGAATAAGTTACATTGGCATTAATTAGTGAGA
>VYYJ01002758.1:0-19652 GCA_021029165.1 Cyphoderus albinus | reverse complement strand
ACTCAAAGCTCTACGGGCTTCAGATTAACTCTATTAATAAATACATGGATATGGTTTTAATAGACAATCGATTTAAAGTCAATAGCGTACCGTTTATAAAGATCGATAAATCAAAATGAAAATCAGAGCATTGGATTACATGCTTACAACCAAATATCTACTTATAAAGTGCAATAAGATGCAACGAATAAATATTTATTCCTTTTGGTCCTTGGCCCAAATCGTTAGCCACCACGAAAGAAGCGTAAAATGAGATTATATAAGCACTCTTAAATGCTAAATGTCTACTAGCGTAATGGAAGTAAATATATGCGATTTAGTTTTCGAACTATTGCATTATTATAATAAAAAGTGTCAACAGACGCTGTAATCGTTTTAAAACGAAGTGCTACATCCCAAGTACACAGAAAGTTAACGGAACCGCAGAACACTACAAACGACAAAGATGCGACGGGGAATGTTATTTATGCGGTCCCTAAAATTAAGGGGCTACTCCAATATTACATTGGAAACGACGACAGCTTTTTTGCTGACTGCCAAACAGGAAAGCAAACATTCTTTAGAATCGTATAAGAAGAGTTAATCTAATAAACTTGGTTGAATGAATGGAAAAAGTTTAGAGCGACCAACTCTCCTCCACCACCACCAATTCTTTTTCCTGCTTCCTTTCTCCGTCCGCTTACTCCCAGTTAACAGCAAGTGTTCAGATTGGTGCGCTAATTCCCTCCCTTCTTGTTTGTTGTTTATTATAATGAAATGATAATCAGCCAGCGACTTTTCTCTCATAAATTTTCATTCACAACATTAAACTGTTAGTGCTCAAGCTTTTCGATGGGATAGGAAGCCAAAGCCAAGGCAATTTTTTGCTTTTGCTCCAGAATCTCTCAAGGAGAGGATTATTAAACGCTAAGAAAATATTAGACCGAAATTAAATACAATGTTGCGGTTCCTCAAGAACTAAACTCTCCCAGTGTTAGACTTCTTCATGTAATAATTTTGTCAACATTGGGGTAATAATTAATAATTATTATTTGTGTCATGAATGAATAATTGATGCTCTCACATTAGGAAAGTAATTGTATTTTATGAAATTGTACTGGTAGTGGCTGGCTGTAATAAACTGATAGGATAAGTATAGTTAATACATTGAAATGTATGTTTATTATTAATTGCGGATCTTACTTCATGTAGAATATTATTGTATGTACAATCAAGTGGGGTGTTTGTAAACATTTTCCGGGCGAAAATGGGTTTCGGGGAATATAAAAGATATTTCAGCACCATGAAGTGAAATTATTTCCTGGAACTCATGTAGTTAGTGCAGTCGGCCTCTTCGAAGATAAAAAAACATTTTAGTTTTCTGTAGTAATAACGGTACAGTGGTAGTGGTAATAGGAGGTAATAAATCCAAAACTATGATGATGCTATTTCTTCCAGTTCACCAAAAACTTTTTCCATAACTGTGAAACAAAGCGCAATAACCATATTACTTGCACAATGTGCTCATAATAATATTCACTGGATGTAACTGATGACAGTTATAAGTGGTAGATTGTATGTGTGTAATGTATATTTATAATAGATATTATGTAGTACAATTCACCAAATTGTATGTAATAATGTAATGTGTATTGTTTTGAAAACCGCAAAGCAGATGCAGAATTGGATTTATATATGTAATATAATAAACTTTTAGAAACAAATAAAAAACGAGTATCAAGATAATAATATTAGGGGATTAAAACAAAGGGAATGAAAAGGGAGCGAAGGGGTTGACCAGTTTATCTGTTTATTTTTTTTCGTCCCCCATCGCATTCTCGATGTTTTATGTCCCGTGAGATATAATTCTTATATTGTATATGGATAGAGGGACAAAAATTTGACAGCGCTTACAACAATANCGAAGGGGTTGACCAGTTTATCTGTTTATTTTTTTTCGTCCCCCATCGCATTCTCGATGTTTTATGTCCCGTGAGATATAATTCTTATATTGTATATGGATAGAGGGACAAAAATTTGACAGCGCTTACAACAATAAAAAGCTACCGAGTAAATTCACAAAGGGTGCTCAGCCAGTACCGGCGACTGTGACTACAAAAATCCAAACATGCCTATTAAAGAGTTATAAATAAATCGATTGACAAGACCAAAGAACTATTCATGTCGATGATGCACCAGTAACGGAAGTAAGAATTACTTTTTTATTACTTATTACATTATCTAGCTGCCAATTTTCTTCAATTCTATATTAATCGAGCATTAAAAGTTTTTTTTTTAAACACAGTGAAGGGATTTTGTTGTCACTTATTTTCAGGGAGTGAAAGGAAACAAAAAGAGCTATTAGAACGTACTAGAAAAAGTCTTTTTAATGTGTAAATCTTTTATAATAACAATTGTACGTCAATGATTTCTATTGCAAAGCAAATGAAAAATGCACAAAGATTCATTGTCCTAATATGACAGTTCCTCTAATAAAATGTTTCTCCGAATAAAATGTAGTCATAAGTGGCTATAAAGCAGAAATATGAAATGGGAGTTTTATGTTAATTTGGCCGATCTACACTTTCAGTAAATAATGTCAATGATGTATTTTGGGTATTTGTATATTTTTTCTTTTTATACATATTCGTAATATGTACATTCAATTTGATACCTGTAACTGGAATCAGGCCGTTCTTATTGATAAATAGCTTCATGAAATATTATTTTCTTTTATAGATTACGGCGGTGGTTTTAGTTTTGCTTCATAAAAAGTTTGAAACAATTGCGGAATATAAGGACGAGGATAGGAAAGGTATTTGAGTCAAATAGTTTATTGGTTAGTAAATGTGGATGACATTACTCATACTTTGTTGGAGCATTTATCAACAGTTGGAAAATGTTAAGAAAATTAAACTTGGTAGATTTTGAAACTAAACCCAATAATATCGTAAATCATGAGCTATGTTGCCACTACTTTGTTAATTGATCATGTTGTATGTTGTGCCAGGTGTTTAGATAAGATTAAGGTTAGGTGGCTGCAAAATGAAATCACAATGATTGTAATGCAATTTACTTTATATGAACGAATGAAACAACAGTCAGAGTGTAGTTCTACTATGTGACCATTTATAATACATATTAATATTTAACTTCATGTAAGAAACAAAAACGATTAGAGCCTTGGAGCAGTAAATCAGACGAACAAATTTTAACAACGACCGAAAATAATTCCTGATTATGTATCTGTTTATTCTTTTAATTTTGGGCAATACATTTCTCTATTAAAATTCCATCTACAACAGAATCTGGCTACGTAATACAACAAAATTGATTGTGCCCAATGCTGCGCCATCTCAATCAATGACTTACAAACCCTTTTCGATCTTGATCAACTCCAAAATGCCTTGCTCCATTTCCTTCACTGCTTGAAATTCAGTTAGACCAAGCCGGCGCTTGTTTGAGATATCGTAAACGCCACCTTCAGAGTCAGAGTGCTCACCACGTGTTCCACGAACCTACACACAGCATAAATAAAATAAAAGTGATGAGATTCCGAACTGAAACCGATCCAGAAACTTTAGCCAACGTGTAACACATACCTGCAAATTGTACTTAGCAGCAGTGGCATCCAACTGAGCCTTATCAGCAGCCAATTTGGGAAGCTTGATGTGGACGGAGGCACGGATGGTAGTGCCCATGTTGGTAGGACAGAAAGTCAGGTAGCCGAAACGATCAATTCGAGAGAAGGGAACTTTCTCTTCGATTGCATTCACACCACCAACCATTCTGCGGTAGACTTCGCCCAAATCGCCACCCTTTTGCATTGAGATGATACGCAAATGATCCTCTTCGTTGACCCAAACCAGGAATGTCTTGTCGTCATTGTGGTAAATTCCACGACCAGTGGGCCAATAACGGCAAGCATTGGCAGCCTGGAGAAAACGATCGCCTTCCTTGAACAAGAAGTGATCATCAATCAGTTGTTGCTGCACCTCCTTGGTCATACCAGCCAGTGGGTAGTATTTCCCCTTCAATTCGCCAGTCAAGCTGGAGAAAGTAGTTGACACCTTGTCTTCCATCTCCTTGTACTGAGCCTCAGTCAAGCATGGGTTAAATGGATAACCTAAAGATTTAATTTTTTTTAATTTACGCTTGTTTCGTTTGTAAAGACGTGAGGTTTGTAGTGAATACAACAATGACAATTGACAACTCACCCTCCATTGACCTTCCACAACGCACACGGGTGGAAATGACATAAGTACCCTCAGGATCGACGTTCACGAAGGAGCTGAGGTCACCGAAATCGGAAGCAGGGTGGCTGTCGGTCTTCTTGAACCCACCGTGGTAGTCTTCAATGATGGGATCGAACAAGTCCGCAAAGACAGTGTAAGAATCCGCATCCGGAGCATAAACGCCAATTCCAGAGTCCAAATTTTCAACTCCAGATTGGATAACATCAAGAAGGTTAGCTCCCAACTGAGTTTTCAAGCCCTTGAGCTTATCAAACACCTCGGCAGTCAAGTACTTCTTGAGCAGCGATCCAGACTGCGCCGACTGCAACTTCTGGAAAGCCTGGTCGAGCTTCTCCAAAACGACGGGATCGTCCATCTTCAAGGCGGCCATGTTGCTGTGAATGATAAAACAGATCAGATTGTTATGAAATTAGTTGTGCTCTATCCAGAAAGTAAAAGAACATATTCTAATTTAAACTTTATCAATTCTGGCTTACCTTTTTTGACAGAATTTGAAATCAAACACTGGAGGTTTTGGTAGTAGTAGTCTGAAAGAAACAAGAAAATACAAAATTACTACTTAAAGAATATTTAACAGAGCAGGCCGCGGACAAATTCGGGAACAAAGGGCGAATAACTCTCGTTTTAGTCAATAAAGTGGTGACTTTTCCTCCTGTCTTGTGACGCAGGATTTGGCTTAGCAACGGGAAAGAAAGAGTAACGCTTTTAATGGGTCGTGAAGAACAAATTGCCACTCACTGGACATAGCAGAGCAGTAGTACCTGTGCCCATCCTATCGTGCGTCATAAAAATGCAACATTACATTTTGCTGTCGTACTTAGCCCACATTGAAAAAATAGTGACGGACGGAAGTAAAAGTCTTATGTATGTTGTAAGTAGTACATGGCCAGTGTCTCGAAAAATGTCAGACTAGGTGCACACATGTTCCATCTAATAACACCTTGCCGTTATTTTAGTTACTTTATACTTACATGTTTTGTTTATGAAATGGGAGGCGCACCGCGAGCACGCGAGTTGTAAATATATGAAACGGAATGTTAGATTTCATAATTCTCCATTTAGATGATGTGTCATGGCATACTTATTAGAACTGAGGCAACATTTATCAAGGCTTGAAGAACGGATACTATTGACAGAAAAAAAAGGTTCCCAGCTCTCATGAGCCTGGTGGATCGATATGCGTACGCTTTTTTCTACAAAATAGCATTTATCGTTTATACTGGTTTATGCGAAAAAGAAAAATTGAGGACGATAAAATTAATTACAGAAATCTGGAATTTGATACAATCTAGGATATAAACAAAAATTAGAACTTGAGACTATGTTATGTTATGCCCTGTACTTGTATTCACAGCACATCTACATCTACCATCTATCTATCTGTGCTCATGTAGTGCTTTGTGTCTAGCCTAGAAGTTTTACGTGACCACTATCATGGTGCATAAAATGAAATGTCATGCGAATGCTAGTCGAAAGGTTTAAATTAGGTATTTGAATTAAAATACCTATGCACTTTTTACTACCAAAGACATCATGGATTTGATAAGCAAACGCAAGGGAGGGAAAATGAGAATGATAAGAAAGATATGGAATATGGGTTAGAAAGAGACAGACTGGCAATAAATAACATTAGTTAAGTAGTTACATTATGTGACGTAAAAAATTAACGCGACTGTAAAAACAAAATTGAATATGATAACTAATCTTTTACAGTCGGAGAGACTCGTCGTGCATTCGCACTCAGCACTGCGGTGCTAAATACGCGACCTTGATCTTGACCGCTTTGATATTGAACTAGAATTTTTCACAAGTTCATGCGAGAAAAATATGAATGAATAAGAAAAGAACTTCACTTTTCCTTTTCGAGTCTTAAACTTGCAGTTTTTAAACAATCAGATGAACTAAAAATAGACTAAATGCACTAAATATATGATGACACGGACACGCCTCTCAAACAACCTTTTAAATTAAATGTAAATGCATTGCACCTTTCCAATTCGGCAATGTTCTCACTCAGGTCACCGGAATTGATTATTTTTGCCTAATTTCCTTCCGTTTTTCGCACACTAACTAATTTGCACAAACCAGTGACTTATTGTTGAATGAAAGCCGGTTAAAAACGATGTGAAAATAATGTAAAAAATGAAGAATTAATATAATTACTGGAGAACTTACCGGATGTAAGCGGACGGATCGCAAGTGATGTTGATGGTTCAGCTCCTCGACTAAAAGTGGGCTGTGGCCAAAGCCGGTTGCCTCGAAATGCTGCAAGTCAGTCTGAAAAGTTAAGCGGTGCGTTGCATGAATGCTTGCTGTGGCGTGGTTCATATTCATATTCAGTCAGTGGTTCTTGTAGTGGTCGTGGTGCTTTGAAAGTGGAAAGGCATTGCATCATGGGTACCTCACTGAACTGAATGAATACCAACCAAGGAAAAGTCTTCCTGTAATTTCTAAAGTGAATTACTCACTCACTCATTGCAAGGGGAACTAGGGGAAGAGACTCTCTTCACAAGAGAGATGCATGGTCTTTACTCGAGTCAGTCGAGTCTCGTGGATCAGAAGGATGCAGATGCAGCCAAACAACTCTGTGGTGTTTAGTAATAGCCAGAAAGAGCCTGATGCAAACGAATCTGATGCAGCTTCTGGAACTTTCTTTTGACTTTGACAATAGTGGTTCGTAAAAAATTTCATTACTCGAAGTCTGTGGCGGTATTATAATGTGATAATGATAAGATAACCGGCGTTTCACACAGCAAATTTTTATGCACATGTGCATCGCTTGTCTTTATAAGGATATTTTGCATGGAATACCATGCCCGCATTTCTCTTTACTTTTCATTTTCTTTGTAAATTGCAATAAGGCACGAAGGTCACAAAGTCACAACTAGTATCTAAGCGTAGATCTAGTATCTGCAGGCCGCACTGACTCTAGGTAATCGTGATGCGCAATGATAATCAATCATCATTATCATGGCCATAGTGTAGAAGACTCTATACATACCATTTTTCGTACAGGAAATTTGTTTTTGGAATAGTGATGATGGTGAGATGAGATTAGATGAGATGGTGAGATACTGTGCAATATGCAATAACCAAAGATTAGAATTTGGGAGTGTGAGTTTAGAAACTAAGCAGACTCAGCCCAGCAAGCGACTTTATTGCCATTTTGAAGTGGACGTAATTAGATTTTTATGACTTTTCATGACTTGTAGAACAACTCAAAATCCATTTTCCATTCTACTTAAAATTTTACAATCCAGACTTTTGCCAGCAACCAGCATATTTTTTTCGCCAGAGCATACAAAAGTGAAATTCATTTGGAGCCATAATGCCATAATAATGAATAGCAAAATAGCTTAATTTTATTTCCCCTCATAAAAGCTCATTGCTTAATACTGCGACTACAAGCTGTGGTCTATGACTAACCAATGAGCGGATCCATTGCAATGGAAATATTCAACTGATTTGATTGGTTACGTATGAGAAACGAAACGGAAAATGAATTATGCATGAATGTTTCTGCGCATATATCTTTTTATTATTGTTAAGTTTATGGTTTATGTATGTACCCATAATATTGTATGTCTGATGACGGAACTTTTGCTATCAAATTGCGAATTTGAATTGGTGCTGAGTAAACTTCATAGTTCGATCGATCATAGGGGCTAAACTAATTTGTGATTTGTTGTTGGCCCAATAAAAATAATTGAAACAATCTTTTCTGTATTGAAAGAACAACAATTCAGATCAAGCTTTTAGTACATGTATGAAAGAAAAAATAAAACGGGAGGAAAGGTCGATGATGAAATAATGGTTCATTCTGATTCATGCATAAATAATGGAACAAGTCTGCAATGTTTGCTAATTCTTTCCTTCCTTAAATTGCTTCAAGAACTTAGCCACAAGAATACACGTGCGTCATACGGCATTAGGTTGTGGTAAGGATTCATTTAATACCAGGTCTGACTGAATGAATATCTGGAAAAACATGCGCATTTACATTAATGAATACTTTTCTGTTGTAAGTTGTAGCAAACAGTAGAGAATACAAACGCCACATGCCATGAGATTTAGAGATGTATTTACATATGAATTATCGATAACGCTAACACTGTAGTTCATACCTTGACTTTGCTGAATGAATATAAGATTTTTTACTTGCGCTTCCATTGTCGATAGAGGCAGCAAACGCAATCTTCAAACACAATGTAACTCTTCAGATTCCATTCTAAAAGGCCCAGAATCCAGAACTGCAGTGCTGCATTGTTGCAAGTAAGAATTGCATTCCTACAGATGGTGCCACACTGGCCGTTATATACTTGCCAATTTGATGTGCCGGTGAACCCTCTGAGCATACCCCAGTAACCTAATCATAATCAGCTTTACCTTTTCAACCTCAGGGAACCGAACCACTTTGCTTCATTAACAAAACTCTTTAAACTTGTTACACAAACACTTAAAAGTGAAAATTGGTTTAATCTCAATCAATGCAGTTCGGCCTTGACTGTATGTATCAATGTATGTAATAATCTTACTAATCCGCTATTGCCATATTGCCAATATATGATGACTCAGATGACTGTCCACTTGAGTTTCGGCATTGGTGAAACTACTCTACATGAACATTGAGCTGTTTTAATCTTTGATAGTGGAGTTCACTATCCAATTCATGTTGATCTTGTATGTAATTGTCTTCCATTTATTGCTTATTCAATTTCGGAAAGTGATAAGGGAATTATTCAATCGATTCAAACTAAACACGTTATCATTAATATCAACAAAAGTTCACGCTCATATATAGGTTTGTTGGATGGAACTTTGATACAGGTATTGCATAATTCAGTTGAGACAATGACATTGTTTAAGAACAGCGTATGTATCGGTTGGGTTGTACTGGACTTTAGCGGACGGAATTTCGTTGGAATTTGCTTGCAATGTAAAAAATTAAATGGTTACCTAGTTGGGATTAGGTATGTAAGGCAGTATATTATGCAGTAAAGTTGTTTATTTTAAGTCCAGAATCAAGTCAGCATGTTGTTGCTGGTTTTTCTCTTTCGACGCATGATTCTTTCTTCATCGATCCATCGAAATCAATGCTTGAAATATAAATATTTATGATCAAGCACAATAACATGAATCATTGGTATATTAGGTTATTTTTTACACGTAACCTTTTTCTTCTTATGGTTGTTGAAATTCAAACACTCAAGAATTCACTTATGTATAGTATGATGAAAGATCCTTTCTCCGACAGTTAATTTATAGTTACATGTAATACATACACCATATACACAAAAACACAATCTTTGTTCTTAAAAGAGTAATCGGATCTGGTTCAATAAAAGGTCATGACGTGTCTTGTAATCACTTGTCGGTTCCTTTGCTTTTCTACTCACAAAACAAACATTAACTCGTTCTAGCGCGCAATATATGAAGGGTCATTCCCAATTTACTGGCGTAAATTGATGAAAGGATAAATAAAAGAGTAATTAGAAGATTTAAGAGTTGAATAAGAAAAGTTTTCATGTTTATACATATTTAAGCGTCATCCTGATTCCGAGTAAATGACATTTTGATCAAAGTCCATTAATGTAGTGCTAATACTTTTTTATACAATCTTTTCATGAATATAAAGGGAACTATAGGTAATTGACATCGTTATTCACACCCATGCAGTCTTAGAATATGACATTGCAAAAATGACCTTTGATACAGTACAGCTTGTTTCAATATTATCTAAAATATTTTCTTTTAAGAAAACCCTCTACCTACAAATCTCTGTCACATTTTGGTAAATTACATTCCAAGTAACAGGATAGTCTCTGGGCATCTGGTAAAGGCATTCTACCCAAAGTGCTAATAGGATTAATCGCTATTCCCATTTTGTCAAACTCATCTGGCCTGAGAGGTTTAACTGGGGAGGCGTAACTCTCTTCTGGATGAAATCTATCAAAAATGTAAAGACGATTGTTCTCATAAAATTATCTAAAAAAACCTTTCTCGAAATTCTCGGGTCAACGATTGATTAAAAATCATTACATGTAGTTGGCTTGATAGTTTGACATTATCTCGTAGGGATCCCATCGATTCATGTTTTTCTTGATTTTACACACAGGCGGAGCAACGATACAGTCATATCCTCCGTAACTAAAATATGAGGCGAAATAAAAAGCATTTGATTCATTTTTATCATAATAGGAATTGGGAGGATAAAGTAAACTGTAATATTATTAATGGACGTTAACCCTTGAATTGGTCTGTCGTAACAAAGTCGCAGTTTCTCATTCTTCACCAGCTCCATATTCTCTTTTGTTGCAACGGCATGGATTTCAGGATCGCGTGCAAATCTAATGGAAAAATTAAGTATTACATAAAAAGACTTATGTAGTTTTCCCAATAAATGGAATTGTCACTCATTGTGAATTTGTTGTGACAGTTATGTTTTGTAGTGATGCCGTACTTGGCACGGCATAAGCGATGCTCCTGGAAATAGGCGTCGTGACACAAATCCGGTCGGTTATACATTGTATCGCAGCGGGTCGCCATTAAACAAAGACCAGGTCTTGTCTCCGTTTCCAATTTTTGACTCCCGAAGGTTTTCCTAGCCATCTCAGCCCTGGTTTTAAGCGGGTTTGCGTTCAACTCTTTGGAAGTGCATGGAATGTCTCGTTTAGCGACAGGGAGAGCTGCGCCATCCTTGTTCATCTCTCTATAAGTTGATGTCCAAATGTACTTCTTTACAATTCCTTTACGACAGTCGTCGGTAGGAGTGCGCCACCAGGTCTCATCAGCCTTCCAAGCTTTTTTAAATTTCGGGTCAGGCAATTCGTCGTAATTGCACATGCAATTTGGATCGACTCTATCCTCTGGCTCTTCAGCTGCCGGAGCTATCTTCGGTTCTTTTAATGCGTCTTCTGCATCCTTTTTCGCTTTGTATTCGTTAAATTTGTCGCGAAAATATTGCTGATTTGCCAACTTTGACTGAATGTAGGGGTAACAAGGATCACGATAATCGATGAAGTATGTGGAAGAATACACCTTTTTACGGTTGGCGTCTGCTTTATCTTGCTGTTGTTTTGTAGCAATAATCGGCCGGGGAAACTTGCTCCATTTCTCTCTGCATTTGCTTCTCTGCATCCTCATTATAGCGTTTAGTGGCAAGACATCGACACCAAGGTGGTTTCCGTTTGGCAGCTAATAAAATATTGGAAATTACCATTAGGCTCCTTGTCTGTAATTTATGAAAGCAAAGTTTTTCGGTTACATTTAGCTTTTCGCACCTGGATTAATGTGCCAGTCGTCCGGAATCCAAGTTGGTTCTCGCATTTCATTTTGTATGTTGCAACAAATCTGGTGTCTTGCAAGCGCCTCAGCTTCTTCTTTCGGCCCTTCCTTACACTTCTTGCAATCTTCATAGCGGGCGAGTTCTTCTGATTGGATGTATCTAACATTAAAAAATCATGTACGTATTAGAAGTTACAACTTTCAAAACATGTTTATGAAAAGAAAAGCTTCTTATTCACCGTTCCACTTTAACTTCGTTAGGGTTTCGGAACTCATCCTGATTAACCGTTATCCATCGCCGACATCGGTTATTTAAATCTCTTCTACCTCTGTCCTCCATTGCAAATTCTCTTAATTCGCCTTACCCAAATTACCTAGATTGGTTATATGTTGAAATTACTGCGTCAGAAACAAGTTTATTTTCTGATAATTAGACTTGATTGCTTTCAATTGGAATCTTTGACACAAAGGTCACAATTACAAAAGTGTCACTATCAATGTGTCAGAAAGACACCATGCAAAATAGCTTTAAATGTTCTCAGCTTGTTTGTGCGCTTATCTTTATTGATTAAACAAAGGTTTTCATACACAAAAGTAACCATAGGAAGGAGGGTGTTGCGTGGAATGCCTAAGCTTTAAGTCTATCTACAACATTGTCATTGTCTGCTATCGATATTGCACTGTGCGATTTCTTTCTCCGCCATTATAATAATTCATACCTAATCATAAATCAGACTTTGGAATTTGGTACCAGTTGGACTGTGGTAAAAAAAATGTCCAGAAACTCTTTTGTACGCAGTATATTGCACCCAATATAGCACAGAATTGTATTATCATACAAACTATAAGAAGAATGAGAAAATAAAATGCGTAATTGTGGGTTTTGAATGGGTATTTCTTAATCCGACACATTTGGTCGTGGGCGTCCAGGCATTTGTAAAAAATGAAATGTGTTGAGACAAAACACGATAATCACCTCTATATAACTTTTACTTTTGTAATTGCCCATTCGTTGCCACTAAAAAAATATAGTCCTTTTGTTCAAACTTGTTTGAGGTTCCTTATTCGAACTGGTTCGCTTCATCATTATCATTTGAAAAGAATCTGAAACCACAGACAATAAATCACCAGAAGAAGAAATGGATGGACTCTCTCTTCGTAGAAGACAAGTCGGAAAAATTGGTTAAAAATTTTCACATCGGCAATTCTTACTCCAACAGCTCACAGCTTGGGTACATTTATTAAATTACGTTTTATTTAACATGGACCGACCAGACCACCAAATAATGAAAAACCTTGAGTCTTCGAGGAATAAGAAATATCGCTCCTGTATCACCAAAACGGTCCTCCGATGCTGTCATCCAGTCATCCAGGTAGTTTGACTGTTCAGTATAAAAGTGGACATGAACCCATTCACTTATGTAGGTTCCAACAACAATGTAAAAAATTGACAAGTAAACATCGATCTACCTTGCCATCCATGCGATGTGCCGCGTGCGTTTGCATGTTCCAATTTTCATGATTTTTTAAACCCCCAGTTTATCGTTTATAGAGCCGGTTCAGACAAATATTAATGATGATGCTATCAGGATGATCTAACATCCAGGTTAAATTGGAAAGAGAAATCATTCTCATAAACCATTTAAATAAAGGTTTATTATTGATCTTTACAATAATTTGTCCAGGTATTGCATTGATTCTTTAAAATGAGGTTGTTATAAAAGTAGGAAAGCTTTTTAGATTAAAAACCTCTGCTTCTTTTCCTTTGTACTTCCTTGCGTTTGAAATTTCACTTGCGTGAAATCATGTAATACAACTGTCCTTATAAGGAATAGCTCATTTTATGCGCATCTTTGTGTAAACTTTACCTCATTGTGTATAACTTTTTCTGTAAGATTTCATGTCACCTTATAAAGTAGAAATGACGAAATATATGTATGATGTTATATTTCGCTCTCACCGTAAATTGTGCATGAGTTATTGCTTATTATGATTTAATCACAAAACAAATAAGATTCGATGTACATAAACGCTGCAAAAATTTGGCAAACTTAAAGCATAAAATCATATTAAGCATGCCATGAAGACAATATTTTTGTGTTCTTATAATTTGATCGTTGTGACTGTCAAAGGAAGTTTATCCACTTTGGTTAGCTACTTCCAGTGTTTACTCATGACATGACAGTTTCTGAATTTCCAGCCAGTTGTTGGCACATGCCCGAAGTAGTTTGAAGATGAATAAATGATGACCAATTATTACAAAAAAGCATTCTGTGCACTTGGAGTTAGGCAAAGAAAGACTGTGTAAAAATAAGAGTACATTTTATTTCCATCCGAAAATGTTTTTCTCATCTTGCATAATGCCACTTTAAAATCAAGGTGTTGATTGTAGTCCCCAATTTTACCAAATCAACACTTGAAATGTTGATGATAACTTCCATGTACATAATGTTGTCTCTACCTGATACACTATTGGGATTTGCTGTGGGATTTGAGATCGTCAAGAATATGATGTAATGATATGGTAAGTGAGAAGAGGTTTTTTTCTTTAATAAAATGATAATTAGCACATGACAATTTTTATTCCCCGGAGTATTTTATTATTCCTTGACTAAATTAAATTCAACGAGATGCCTCGCTTGCCGGTAGGTAAAAATGAAATTAACTTTCATTTAGATAGTACATATATGTATGAGAATGAGAAGTCAATTTCATTGCATAATTTTTTTAAACGTTTTTTTTGCTAATCCGTGTTAATATTCTTTAGTTTTTGGGTAATGGAAGCATAAAAGCTGGCAGGGCAAATGAAGGATATTTTTTATGATCTCGTATCCACAAGTTCATCAATGCAATTGTACCTCACAGCAAAAACATGCAGATGAGTCTTTACTTTAAGTTTTATTGTTATAAAAAGCTAATTTCACGGTTGTCACATCCCATCAGCCACATCCCTTCATTCATTATGAATAATAATATGACTATGATGACGTGGTAAAATTAACTGAGTGGGGGAAAATGCGAAATCACTCAGGCTATGCAGTAAAATCATACTTTTCTATTCATGGATGGTACATCTTAAACAGAAACGGAACTAAAGCTGGAATTGACTTTCCATTAATTTAAATAATGTATCTATCTTACAGGCAACATTCGTGGATTGGATAACTTGTGTTGATCGATGAAGCAATAATTAAACTATTTTTAATGTATTTCTGTGGTTGTTCGTCCTAATGAAATCATCTCCGAGTCCCTCCTGAATGAGACAGAATTAAAGACCCGAAATATTAGTATAATAAAACACCATTAATCATCACTAAAGCATGGTTAATACATTTAAACACAGGTACCTCAATCTATATAATATCTGAAATTGAGACAAGGTATCGTTAGGTAATCGTTAGGTTTGTTATAGATAAAATGCACAATGATTTTGGCTTCGATTTATCTCAATTTTAATATGGCTTCGATGTGGTAATAAAGCATGAAAAACCTACGCATTTGCGATACTGCATTGACTTTAATGTGCGCAGGTGGTAGCGGGGAATAAATTTAGTAAGTTATATGTAAAACCGCAGTTTAAATGGTAACTACTCAATGGTTAATTGCATTACCTCACCACTTCATCAATGTCAAGTTTAAGCTGTCATCCATCTGTATAAACAAAGGCTGGAGGCATTGCCTGATCTTATAAAATCATGAGGCTGCTTGCTGCTACCAATGGACGAAAACTATAAATACCTGTCTGTGTGTTTCACACCAACAATTTACACTGACAGTTGAGATCATTTATTCATCCACACTCATGTGTCAAATACGTAACAACGTTTGGATTTTCCAGGGACAGATTTAAAAATGCTTCAAAACTTTTGTCTGTACTTTCTATGAGATAAGGAAAGACAAAAAGGAAACTCTTAGAAGATTGGCCTTGCAATATTTTTTGCAAATCGAGTGATGATATCACAAATTAAGTTTAAAGACCATGGGTGGAATCATTTGCTTATAGGGGAAAGTGATCGTTAGTTTTCGAAAATAAACACGAATTACTAACTATCGCCTAAAGTTACAGTTGTAAAACCGCTAAGTCAAATTGAATAAACCATGTGGAATTTTCCAAGAAATGAAACTAATGGAGTAAAATTGATGATAGATTGGTTGATATTTATTGACTTATTTTTTTTGAATATGTTCGTAAAATGAAATCAAATATTGGTTTATTTATTGTTTTTTGTTGTTGAAGGCTTTACTAATAAAACTTTATACTCATTGACTTTGACTTTCAAATGTCTGTCGGTTTTTTTCTTTGTTAAGCCACGATTAGTCATTCTTTTAAGACTTTCATAGACTTTTCTTTAAGTAAGCACACATAAGTTGCGCTAAATCAAAAACAACACCGGGTTACGGAAGGTTGTCTTTAGCACTAGCGCATAGAATTGGTTATTTTTGACTTTCAAATAGCAATTATGGAAGTAACGATGTAAAATGGTAATATCTTAATTTTTACTTCTGAATAGATTCGCATTTGGCGAAAACTAAATGAAGTCGAGCTGGTATTTACAACAGTTGAAATTGTTCAAGTTATTCCTTCATATGCACTTGCACGTTTAGTCGTGTTAACAAAAATTAGTCTCGATTTATTTGCACAAAAGAAGTGCGAAAACAAAACATCCTGGGCGCCTATACTTACGTGTGTTCAGTGCACAAACTTTAAATTCTGTAACCGTGCACATTATTGTTAAAATGAAGAATAATAAAAAGCACACACCACTTCTACAGAGGTTGTAAATGTGTTTACTAATATGTGTTTATTAAAATATCACACTTCAGTTTATGCAAAATGTTTTTTTCATTCAATTTTTTGCCGATTCCTGAATACTAATAATACGATAATGAATTGCTTCAATTTAGGCAAATGATTCTTTTTGTAAATCAAGTGCGGAATATATATTAGTAAATAAAATGCGTGTAGATTTCCTTTTAGGAAAATTTGATCCATTTGTCCACAACTCTTTAAGTCAAACCTCAATCATGTGAAAGCCAGTTTTAGTTTGAATCTTATACCTGTATTTTATATAGCGACCAAAGAGATGAATTTGTCTCCCGGATTACTTTTGTGCATGCTTCTGAATTTTATTACGTGCTACAAATATCAATACTACTCATAAATCAAATAGAATAGCAAAGAAATACTCTTTAGTATTCATAAATCTGGTTCCACGCGTCAAATATGACTGTTACTGGTGAATTCTGACCTAATCAAAAACGTGTGCTCAGCTCGTTCATGACAAATTCGAATAAAATGGGAAAAAACTCGCTCAAACTCTAATTTGCAAATTCATAAATAAAATCTAATTATTTGTTTGAATTATCTACCATGTAAATTAATCACACCTGTGGTAATTGGATTGGCGATTTAAATCTATGGAAAAATGTAACAAACGGAGCAGAGATTAAATAATAAAGAAAATTGCTAAAAGGTTTCTCCAAGTTTTAATGTACGTGCTAATGGTAAATGTTGAAGCAAAAACCTGTTCAGTTTTAGATGAGATGTCATATATGTATATGTACATATCTTCGTGTAGGCGTTATTATATGCAAATAAAAATGTTACGACACGAAAAATTCAGTTGACTCGGATTTGTCTGTACGCAAAATGATATACCCATTCATATTTATAAGAAAAACAAACGTATCGCGGTCAAATACAATATACAATGTGACATTGTGATTTTTTTCTGGAATACGATTTTTGATTAATGGCTTTTGAATTTATCCCAAAGAAAATTTAATTCAGTCTCAAGAATCACGAATGAATTAATGTGCTCCATCACAGGATCAACTTCATAAATCGGCGACACGTAACTGTATATCAAATCAAAGTATATTCTAAATAGACAAAAAAATAAGCAGAAACGTGTGCAGCGGCAAGTCAAAGTCAAAAGTTAAACCAAGAAGCGCATAGCATAACGTATATTTAGTAAATAATATATAATTGTTTTTTATTTACGGCGTGATTAAATACGAGGCTTCAAATAACAATCAGCAATGAGTAATCAAATATCAAACATATTTAAAAAATGTACAGATGAATTTACTTTATTAAATTAGACTGTCCCTGTATAGATTTATAAATATACGTGTTACAACAAATCAATCCGGAAGATTTCGGCACAATCACTTCATATAAATTGACGAATTACTTCGTATAATCACATAATAATTCTGGGCCTAGAGGTTTGTGCCATAATCTCTAGGTGTGTTACATGGCATCTTACTTCGGGTTTCTGCTACTGGATCACAGCTAGGTAAACCGGACAGTAGACTTTGTGACTCACTGTATGATTCATTACCAGTGTGGCTATTAGCGGTTGTATCATGGAAAATGATAAACGCCACGGAGAGGAGAAACTAAAAGAGAAAATTACAAACCTTTAAACATAAAGTTTAAACAGCTAAATTAGATACAACAATACAATTCAAGAATTTTGAGTTTCGATTCAATACCACAATAACTGAAGACATTAATGGATACAGGGATCCAAGTCTGAACCCCACACTATCCAACAGCACTCCACCCATAGATGGGCCAATAAATGACCCAAGGGCTAAGAAAGACGCCCACATTCCAGCGACAACACTGTATAAATTCAAATCGTCCGGAAATCCATTTTCTCTGAAGTGGATAGAAGTTCTTAAAGTTATAGCACATTTATATAAATGGACATAGTGTTAAATATGAAATTAGTTAACAAAGTTACATGCATTCCCGTAATGCCAAAATAAACGCTGAAACGTGACACGCTCCAACCCCAACTCCCTGAAGAACAAGACCAACACAAACCAGTGGAAAACTCCTACGCCAAATATTACATACATAATTACCTTTGTGATACAGGCAGGCAAGATAAAAAATGTGTTTCCTTTTCTATTATAATTTTCTCACGTGTCAAATGGTAAAAACGGAGCCGGTCCAATGATAGCATTTGCAATAATAAACAAGGCCGATCCAATTAAAACGACATATTTTGGATGATAACCTTCATCAATTGCTTTCCCCCAAAGTGGAGCAGATATTGCGTAGGCGCCACCCATAAGCATAAAAATTAATCCAATTTCAAAGACTTCAAACTGAAACTGTCGTAAATGTGGTTCCAGCGTGGAACTAAGAAATCCTGTAGAATTGGCCCCCATCCAAATATTCAGAGCACACAACTGCACTGCTGGCAATTTTAAAATTTGTAAAATGCCATATCCGTCTCTGTCATTTTTACATCTCTCAGAACTAGCATTGGTTGTCTTCTTTTCCGGAAGAAGCCAGATTGTAACAACAGCTACAAAGGCAAGGCATGCCCCAACAAATGCAAATGGCAGAATAAAGCCACCGACTTCATATAAACCACCTCCAAGTGCTGGGCCGATGATAAGACCCACACCATAAAAGGTCTCAAGACTGGACTTTTTAAAGGAAGTTTATTGACCATCTTTACATTTTTTATCAAGTAGTTTAAAGTAAAAGTCATTCATTTCATACTTGAAAAAACTTACGAAGGTAGTTGCAACCGAATCACTAAATTCCTCGGCAATAATTGAAAAAGCGCCAGTGACATACGCAGTACTACAATAAAAGAGCAAACAATGTAAATGTTTATAACTTGAGATTTAAATAGAGTTAGGTTGTGTCGATTAATACCTTCCAACTGCTTCCACAATTCTGATAAGAAATGAGAGAAAAATAAACCAGAAATGATTGTCAATCATGTCTAAAAATCTACAAGATAAAATACACCAACATAAACTCATTTTATTCAGAATATTCAGAAATGCAGTTCTACTGCTAACGTGCTTTCATAAGAAATTGTTCACATGCCCAAAGAGAAAGCAGCTACAACCGGACGTTAAAATCCCTACATTGAATACCCGTTTTGCTCCCATTCGGCTCATCTAAAAATTGTAAAATCAACAAAACTAAATTTAATTGAAGATTTTGATATCCACGCACAATGAAAAGATTAATATTTAGTTACATATTTCCCAAATATTGGCGATGTGCAGAAGCAGACTAACTGATAAACTCCAAATATCTGTTAAATATTTACAAGGAATTGAGTCCAATGATTCTTGGAGAAAGATTAAATT
>VYYJ01002757.1:0-19652 GCA_021029165.1 Cyphoderus albinus | reverse complement strand
CCAGCCATACTTAAAGGAGTCCAATTAATGCTTTGCTATATGACTTCTATAGTGCTATAACGTAAAATTAGTGAATGGGCTTAATTTTTAAATTGTCTTCTGAACCGATTCTGCAAAATCCGACTTCGGAAATAAAATCAGCACCATTTTGTTGGCTGAAATTATTTTTGTGGTAAAAATTGGAGACAGGACACAAAAGTGCTCTCATTGTAAGAACTTATACAGAAATCTCCAAAATCCCCAACACTCCCCAAAGATGAACTTGAATGTCGAAAATGTACCTCACTATCTATAAGCCAACGCTGACCTGTGTACTTAGCTTGTTGAAGGTTTTTCTTACTACTGTTGTGTGTTGGTACATATGTATCCATGATATGCAAACTCCCATCAACTACCTTGGTATATACGAATGTGTATAAAACCCAATATATCTGGAAATGCTAAAACTTTCCGTCAATTTTATTTTTGTTACGCATTCAAAAATTTCTTAGCAACTGACCAATTTGTATATTTTAGGTGACAACAAAAAGGATACAAAATCCAGCTGGTTATCAGTATTGTTTTTAAATTTGTTCGACAAACATTAACATTTCACAGATATTTAGATACACATAAAGATGTTGAGGCAACAGAAAAATATAATTTTCCTTGCCACATGTTGTTTGGCCTTAATTGTCAACGCAGACGAAAGCATTGCTGCTAAACCGGGAGAAACTGGGACAGTTAGAGAGCGGAAGGCTGAAGGGACCGTTAGAGGCGGTGAAATTGTATTGAAGAACTTAACAGAATCCTCGGTCACAATTCCTACAGAGGTTTCTGGAAACGACGCCCGAATCGGAGTTTCTCAGGCCATTGGGAGTGAGAGAATTAAAAGTGGAATAAGGCGTCGCAAGCCCACTGGAACAGCTGGGAAAGGTGAAGACGACATTAAATCATATGACTGGAGCAGCAATGACGACTACGATGACGATGGCTGGTTAGAGGAAGGCTATGCCTTCGACACATCAGGGGGTGGGGTAGGTGGAGACATTAACACAGTTCCAACAGTTAATCAACTCATTCCCAACAGTAACAACATGTTAGTTGGAGGAGGAGGAAATCGACCAGGAGGTGGGTTCCGGCCTGTCCCAGTAATACCTGCAATACCTCAGAATCTTTTGAGTTGGGACCATATGTACACCTGGAATGGGAGTGAATTCGTCAAGAAAAATATTTCCAATCTGTTTAGTGGTCAAAATCATCCGTTAAATAGGCCAGCTTTAGAAGATACCCCCTTGACTGCCACCAAGCGTGTCTGATCTGCTGACTGTTGACCAAAATAAAGAAGCTAAATAATACTGCTACTCTAATTAATGTACACACATTAGTTATATGGCTGGATTTTTTGTTAGAAAGATAAATTTGTTCTTGAATTCTTTGAAATGTATCTCATTCCAATTTTAACATAGTTTTGCAAAAATAATATAATCTAAATAAAATGTAAAATGTTTAGGTATTGTTTGAGCAATATGTATAATTATTTTTAGAATAAACTTTTATTTCTGACACAGTGTCATAGATTTTAATATCATGACGATTATTTTTTATGCATATGCAGCTATATAAATTTATTTTATGTGTACTAGAAAACAGAATTATATTCATCTGATTAAATATTTTTACTAGAATACCTGTTGCGAAATAATTTGCTAAAATGTTAACAGTTGATGGGAAATTATGACTAGCGCAACTTAATTTGGATTCTATTTTTCTCTATATCAGCATATTAATTTCTATTAAACCTCATACTAATATTTAACTAGAGGCCAAGCTGAAGCATAATGATTATATGAGAAGTGACACAGTAGAACATCGTTAGAAAAATATTCGTGTCAAATGTGAAAAATATACCGCCCCGAAATCCAAAAGGCAGGCATGCTTTTAGCTTGAGTTTAATACATTTCAGCTTCCTTTTCTTTTCGGTTTCAAAATTGCCCATTGTTTCATAAACCTTTTTGTCTTTGCCCAGCTTTTGTTGAAAGCTATGAATAATCTGAGCATTTGAAACTTCAACTTTTTTCAAATTTTCTATGACGCTTGTCGCGTTGAAAGAATCAGGATTTTCTATTAAATTTGCCAACATTTTCGAAATCGTCGACTTAAACAGCTTTGATTTCGCATAGACTAAGCCCATTCCACTAAACATTTTGAAAATTATACCAAACAAAACAACAATGGCATCAGTCACTGTAATCACTGCTGTTGCCGTTCCAATCTGATCCCAATACCGTAAAGGTACAAAGATGAAGATGCAAAGATGGGCCACAACGGCTGCCAACAAGATAAAAATGGGCCACTGGAACAATTTATTGAAATTCTTCATGAGCCAGTCCATTTTGTAGTAGCATTCAATTCTCCAGGTGATATCATCCAAACCACATGAATTTGTTGAATCTTTCTCCATCAGAAGCTTCAAGCAGGATACCAAGCTGTGCGAAAATGAGGCAAGATAAAATCCAGTACAAGAAAATACAATCCACATAAAGCATGCATTGACAAGCTTATGAACCACGGGCAGCCAACGAATTAAGTAGAATTTTCTCTCGAAGTCGAGGCAGGTTAGTTTATCGGGATCATTAAGAAATTGAAACATTGCACCAACAACGCTGAGCACCGGGGCGGGCATAATGAGTAGCATCATCCAATTCCAATGATTCTGCCTGTTCTTTGCATATTGGCGAATGACTTTTGTGTCTTGTGGCCCTTAAAGTAGAATAAAAAGACTCGGTAAATTTAAATGTTTTATTAGTTGTAATTTTAATAAATTACCTATAATTTGAATTTCCAAATTTGCCCAATCGTTAAACAGCTTCATCAGTTCTTTCTGATAAAAGACCACATTTATGAATGTGTAATAGGATGAGATTGCACCACCACAAGTATCAATCTTTTTCAAAATTGTCAACGAAGTTGTTTTCCCAGCAACAGCATTCTTCCAGAAGCAAAATAGTTTTACAAGCTCAATCACCGCAAATAGAGTGAGAATCGCTACAAGAAATTTGTTAACTGCGTAAAATATTTTCTGTTTGGGTGGTAACAAAAACAGTTGGTAAGTTGATGATGATTTAAATTCAGATACAAGACGATTGGGAAACCAGCCAAAGAAGTTTGTTAATTTGGAGAACTTCTTCCACTGAAAAATTGTTGGCTGGAATTCCGGGACTTTTTCCATTTTTTATTTATTTTTATTGCATCGTCAGATTGTCGGTCATTATCTAGGTGTCATTGCGGGCATAAATATTAACAAGAACAGTCTAATAATATTAAACCGAGAAATAATTGGTACTAATCAAATTATTCTAATTAAGCAAGTAAATACTTTCAGCAATTAAATTGTTACGAATATAGTAACAAATAATTTGATCCTAATCAACATTTGTTTAAGCTATTAGCTTAAAGCTAACAATAAAACGTAATATCGAACAAAGGCGTCATCAACAAAATCGATTATCCTAATTGGCAAAATTATATTCATTCAATAATTATATTGGCAAACTTCAGCATATTTATCAATATGACCGAAACAATATTTGAATTAGTTACTAATTATTAGTACATATTATTATTACGATTGTTCACGAGGATTAAACGGATGATAATACGGCTTGTCAAGAGAGGCGGACCCTACAGTATGAGGTAACATGGTATGTCAACAACAATGCAAATATGCAAAAGCTTACCTCTATAGTTTTTTAAATTTTTGCATAAAATAAACAATGCCATCTAGGATTAAATTGTTTATTAAAATAAACAAATTTCATGGTATTAAAATTAAATAAATACGGTGCGCGTGAAGTTCACCACATAAATTGATTGCATAAAAATATCTGAATAAGTAACGTGTAGGAAAAAACTATGTAACTATTTAAAGCGTAACATTGGTAGGTACATAGCATTCCCTAACAATAAGACTACTGACTGCAGCCAAACTAAAAGTCATGCTTATTTATCTTGAATGTAAATAATGTACCTCGATATTTAGAAGCTATAGCTGACAGTTGTGCCTAGCTTCATGAAGTTTTACCATTTAAAGTGGTGTGTTGGTACGTATTATATAAATATATACAAACTCCAATCATTACTTTGGTATGCTATGCTACACATCTACTTAGAAATGCTAAACTTTTCCGTTTTAATTTTTGTCACAGATTCAACAATTTCTTAGCAACGTACCAATTTGTATATTTTAGGTGGCAACAAAAAAGGTTATATAAAATCCAGCTGGTTATCAGTAATGTTTTAGAACTTGCTCGACAAACATTGACATTTCACAGATATATAAAAACACATTGGTAAAGATGTTGAGAAAACGGAAAAATAAAATTTTCCTTGCCACATGTTGTTTAACATTAATTGTCAACGCAGTAGAAAGCATTGCTGCGAAACCGAGAGAAACCGGGAGAGTTAGAGAACGGGAGGTTGAAGAGACCATGAGAGGCGGTGAAACGGTATTGAAAAACCTGACTGAATCCTCGGTCATAATTTCTACTGAGAAAACTAAAAATGAAGACAAGAATAAGGAAAAATATGACGAACCTGAGAGTAATACAATTACAACAGGGCACGGCAACACATCCAACACAGCTGTGAGTTGGGAAGACGAAAGTGAATCATGGGACTGGACCGGAGATGACGAATATGATGTGGTGGAAAACGACGGATGGGAAGAGGAAGATAACACCTTCGACACAATTGGGGGTCCGGAAAATGCAGGTGGTGGAGGAGAAGGCAACAGCTCCGACACATCTGGGAGTGAGGCAAGCGAAAGCTACCCAGGGGGTTGGGGCACGAGTGAAGTAATTTACCCTACTGCAACAAATACCATGACAAGTAACGGCGACATTTCCACACTTCCACATGAATTCACTGGAACAATTAATCAAGTTATATCAAGCAGCAACGACGTGTTAGTCGGAGAAACCCAGCCAGAAGGTTGGTTCCCTCCTGCCTCACCTGACTCAGTACCTGCGCCAAATCCGTCAATTTGGAATTGGGAACAAACGTATTGGGAACGTGGAATGGGAGTCAATTTGTCAAGAAAAATATTTTGACTGCCTTCGGTGGTCAAGGTTGTGCGTTAACAACGCCCACCGTAAAAGTTACCCCCTTCTCTGCCACCAGGCGTGTTTGATCTGCTGACTCGGCCAAAATATTGAAGCTAAATAATACTGCCACTCTAATTATTATATTACGTTATATTGCTGTATTTTAATACAACAATATAACTGATCTGTTCAATAGACAACATATTTATGACGCAAATACGAATTTTAATTAGAAATTTTCTATAGTTTTGAAAAATTCAATAGAATTTTTGTATTGTTTTTTATGTGTTGCTGTTGCTGTCTGTCTTTATTTATGTAAATTAACTTGATTGACTTGAAAAACAAAATTATTTTCACCTGATTAAATTTTTTTTGCAAGTAATGCATTTTCCTTTATAAGGGTGTCATCAAAATAATTATTTGGTAACTAAATTAACATCAAAATTTGGCGGCAAAATGAGAAATGCTGTACTCCTCGAGATCGGTGTAAATATGCACTTTTTAGGTGTGGTCACATTTTGACCTTTTGACCCCCCACCCCCAGGGGGAGGGGTTCCGGTAGATGAAACCACCACATATCAACTCAGGAGGTCAAGATGGTTCGCCTTGACGAAAAATGGGGACGCTTCGCGTCCCCCATTTTCGTATACCCGAACCCGAATTTATTTGGTATAAATATTTCTCCTTGTTCCATTCAGCTTGAATTGATAGATTGATGAATTCTGACCTGTCCTGGCTTTTGTTAATTTACTTTTATACTCAATTTAATTCTGTATGGTTATAGAAACAATATTATTAGGCAAGTTACTGCTCGTTAGTTTCGACTCTAAACCATCGAGAAGAAACCGTACCAGTTTCGTCGATCTACACACTGTTGGAAAAGTTCAACTTCAATACTGTTGTGGTGGATATTTAAAGAATGAAAATTATTCATTTGCTGGAGGAATGTTCGACGTCGGTGGCTTATAAAGAAAATCCTGAAGCAACTCTCGCAGTCGGCTTGTGCTCGCTGCTAGCAAGCACAGAAGTATTTGATAAGAACAAAAATATGTAGTTTTTTTGGAATGAGCACAAATTGTGATCAGATCAAATGACATTATACGAATACTGTCTTGAAATTTGATAGTATTTCTTAATATAGGCACATACAATGAACCGATTAGATGAAAAATTACCAAAAGAATGGCATTCCAATTTAAGGCATTGACGGGAAGCCCACGTTAGAATTTTCGAGTCGAGTGGCGATATCAGTGAAAAATAGCCTGAAAAAAATCGAAATCGGCTATGCAACGTCAATCCGCCGTCCAACATAAGCCTCTTACTATAGGCAAGTTTGAAAATAGCTTCGACGATGGATTTAAGTTGTATAACTGAATTTGGCTAGTTTTTAGCCTATTTTTCACTGACTCGACTTTTTGTAAAATAAAAAATAGCCTCACTACAGATTTTTTCTCAGAGATGCCCTGAAGTCTCAGCTTCAAAATGGTATATCACCGATATGGCGCTAGCTCATGTCTTAGTCCCTGAAAAACGCCCCTCATTACGGAGTGTTTAAAACATGATCATGATGGGACCTGAATACCAGTAAAATCGCTCTACAAAATTCCTATCCAGGCCAACTTCCAAGACTGAGGTGTCAGTCGATTCCTCTGAGACTGGGCTATTTGGGAAAAATTCTAACGTGGGCTTCCCGTCAATGCCTTAAATTGGAATACCTTTCTTCGGTCAAACCAAGCAGAAATAAATTCAGCAGCATCAGTTACATATCTTGAGATGAAAATTGAAAAATCGATTTTGTGAAAGATTTTGTTTTGATGTCACCAGAAAGGGTAAAATCAGCTAGTGTGCGCTCATGTGCGATTATTTTCCTTTAAATATTTTTAAAAATTCTTATGAGATTTAACAGGGGAATTGAAAAATAACACAGGGAAAGATAACCTTTATCACATTTTATTTATCATGAATTTTTTATTTCAAGATTTATGAAATTTGACCTTTTTGCTCTTATTTACCCATGTAAAATTCCATAAGGCTTTTTGAGAATCATCACAAAAAAATCGCATGAACGCCGACACATTGCATCCAGTGACATAATATGCAATTCTTTGATTTTCAGCATGAGTATAGTTGATAAAAAATTCGAAAGTGGATTTTGAAGCACCGGGTTTAATGTTGCCCCGTTAGTAGGTATTCATTACAAATGTTGAACAAATTACAGTGGGTAGAAAATTTCAATTCATGGATTTCCACTTTTTTAAATTGTTTCAAGCCTAATTGCTAAATGAATTTGCCAGGGTTGCAGGTTTAAAAACTTGAAATTTTATACATACATTATCCAGTACTTATTTTCAGCTGGCAAATACAATGTACAATGTGAATATCTATGTAATAATAACACGATGACTGATGAGATATTAATATTATCAAGGGATCATGATCATGTTATGTTTGTGAAGGAAATTTTCCTGAATGTTAATTGCAATAGCTTTATATTTAGTTAAGACATTCCACATCCACAACTGTCATCCACATTCCTCAAAAAATCCTTTCTTTGGTTTAATCGTCAGCAACAGTTTTTCTCCCTTTTCAAAATATTCTCTCCTGATTAAAACCAACAAATCATCAAACCAGTTTGATTAATCGCCACCACATTGTTTCAAACCATTCATATTAAATTAGCCTGACAGGGCTCCCTATGTTAGCAGTATTCATCTCTAATCATACATATGTACATAATGGCAATAAATAAGCACAAAAGCTTCTTCATTTACTAGACTCACGTAGCTTTGCACCCAGCGAAGAAAGGCAAAAATTAATGAAGCTTAAGAATGAGTGGAGCCGACTCCTTCTTAACAAACCTTGGTCCAACATGCAAAGCACCTGCACAAAAATCCCAAACCCCTTTTATTTTTGGTACACCACCCCGAGCAAAGATTAATTTTGATGTATGTAAAACATGTACCTCGCTATTTTAAGTCAAAATTGACCTGATGTCACTGCTTTGGCTTTCTGAAGGTGTTTAACTAAAGCTGTGCATTGGTACATTTATGTATCTATACATAAATGCGCAAATACACCAAAAAAGTCCACCGACTTCTTTGCTATACTTCTTTTAGTATGAAACCGAAAACTTCCCTTCTTTTTGTAAGGCCATTTCTTACATAGCAGCAACGGTCATTTTTTTATACTTTAGGTGGCAATACCCTTACAATCACATGATGAAAAGGAAACCTGCTCCAGTGCATAATGGGAAATGCTTTAGGTATGTATGTATCAATACTATCAACTATAAACATCGCTTAGCTGCATGGACAATGTTCAAAGACACCGTTGGTATTAATCAAACCTTTCTAGATATGTAAATAAGTGTCCAATTGATTAGATAGGTGTTAATATAAACTTTTATAGGCGAAGCCAAATTATCTGTTATTCGTTTTATTTGCTCAACAACACTGACGTTGCATGAAAGTCCAAACAAAATAGCAAACATGGTGAAGGAACTGAACAAATTATTTTTGTTTGCAACATGTTATTTGGCACTTGTGGCAAACAGAAACGAAGTCAACGCTGTAAAACTAGGTGAAAGCGCGAGAATTTCAATAAAAATACATACATAAATACCAGGTCAAACAAGCAAACAATTTATTTATACAAATATTAATATAAGTATTCAAATATAATCGGTAGTCGCTCTCTTTCAGTTTCGTACAGATATTTTGTCTTAAATTATTAAATATTTTTTTGGTATTAAAGCAAACTTTGAAAAATTCAGAAGTTTATTTAAAATCATAGTTTACAACATATGTCACAAGAATCCACTTCATAAACCTATTCTTGTATAAATTTCTAACAATCATTTATTCCGGTTCAATCAAATTTTCATTTTTCTACACTACTCCAAACCCATTTTCCTTTCTGCAAGTAATCCTAGGAAATCATCAAATTCCTGCTCATGTTTCAAGTTTTGAGATTTTTCTTAATTAAAAGCTTAATGCCCTCTTCAGCGGTTTTCTTTTCCAATGTTTTACAGAGTAGCAATACAATTATACAAATATAAATTGTATATTGTACAAATTGTACAAATACAATACAAATACAAATACAAATTGTAAATCCCCAGCGGATCGAGAGTCACAAGCTTTTAGAATATTTTCGTCAAGAAATTCCAGCAGATTTGTGACTTGGTAACGATGCGCGGCTATGGTCAAGTCATGAATCACTTCGTGGTCACTCCATTCCTCGGTCAAACACCCGCTGTATATGAAATGCAGCAGCGAAAACTTCCATTTTCCTTTTATTGCATCCACTGAAATTTTTCCGGTTTTTGTTACCACCATATTATTTGTAAGCATTGTCTTGAAATAGTCACTTTGTGTTAAAGAATGCGTGGTCACAATAAATCAAAATAAATTGTATGGACAAAAAATAAAATTTCGTATTAAAAAAATATTTTCAGATAAATGTCGGAATTTGAGTTACCAACAAGAACACTTCGGTGTGCAGGAATAATTTTTCCATCATTCGTGCAAATTTTAATATCTGAAACTTTGTCATTTTCATTTGCTGTCAGTAGTACTTGCCGATTATATCAAACTTTAATACATTCCTCACCGGACGTATCAACAATGAGGTTGCCGAAGATTTCCCAGATAGCAAGTTGCTGGGAACTTTGAAGCGCCGGTGTACATTCAACAAGTGTGCAATTAAGAATGACCTGTTCCTCTTCTGTATACGAGTTCAATGAACGGTTCATGGAAATATGTCATTTAAGCCCATCCTGGCTGATAAGGTCGATTGTTTGTAAATCCAATGTGCCTGGTGAGAAGCATGCTTTTGCAAATTCTGAGATGTTCCACTGAAAATCTATGCTCTCTGGCTGAAGCTGCAAAAAATATTGTAAACATTTTACTGAAAGAACAGTTTTCACTAATTTAATCAATAACATAATATGAGTTAAAAAAATATACTCCAGTGGTAAGATTTTGTGGTGACGATAATGCACTCATTGTGTTCTGTGGTGCTCCAAGAAAAGTTTAACAACCGGCTCGCTAAAATTTTGGCATCATAGACACAAAATGAACTGTATTCTTTAAATAGAATGATAAGCATATTTGCTTACACTTTTATATTAAAACATTCCGCAGTTTTCGAACAATTACTAAATAGGAATAAAAATCAGTGAAAAATGTTTGAAATTCATTGAAAAGATTTGAAAAGCAAATTTAAAATGTTCGGAGAAGAATAAAAAAAGCAAAATGCCACTTTAAATTGTTCGAAAACGTACGAGAAACCAATTAAAATTTTCTGAAACCAAGTTTTTCTGAATTTAGCAATTTTCATCTCATGTGAGACGCTACCTGTTTAGATTTAAATGTTGGACAAATTTGGTCAAACCAAGCAGAAATAAATTCAGCAGCATCACTTACATACATATCCTGAGATGAAAATTGAAAAATCAATTTTGTGAAAGATTTTTCGATGTCACCAGAAAGGGTAAATTTTATACATACATTATCCAGTGTACTCATTTTCAGCTGGCAAATTCAATGTAAAAAGTGACTGACGAGATATTGATATTATCAAGGGATCATAATCATGATTATGTTATGTCAAGAAAATGTTCTTACATATTAATTGCAATAGCTTTATAATTAAGACATTCCACATCCACAACTGTCATCCACATTCCTCAGAAAATCCTTTCTTTGGTTTAATCGTCAGCAACAGTTTTTCTATATCCAATTGACCGTTGTTTTTCATTTATTTTAATTATTGTGAATTTGAATTCAGCACATCTCCACTCAACTCAAACCACAGGTTCTTTTTTTATTAAAAGACAGTAACACTTCATGCAAAGAAGGCGCCTAAATCTACTTAAATGCTCATCGGCGTGTTCACATTTACAATAATTATGTTAGAGGAAGACAGTAAACCAATAAAAAGATTGTTGCACATTACGAAGTATTAAATGAAGCAATTAATGATTTCATAGACAAAATAGTGACATCACATTTACTAAAGGAGGAGGTCTTATGCAAACCTATCCGTAAAAATGAATAATTGATGTGATGCGAATTAAACTATTCTCTCCTGTATTAAAACAAACAAATCATCAAACCAGTTTGATTAATCGGCACCACATTGTTTCAAACCATTCATATTAAATTAATCTGTCAGGGCTCCCTGTTAGTAGTATTCATATCCAATCATACATAATGACAATAAATAAGCACAAAGGCTTCTTCATTTACGTAGCTTTGCACCAAGCAGAGCATGGCAAAGCTTAATGAAGCTTAAAAATGAGTGGAGCCGGCTTCTTCTTTACAAAACTTCACAGTGCAAGACTGAGCAAATGAAAGACAATAAATAGCAGAAAAATCCAACTGGCGTCGTCTGATTGGCCTAACATGCAAAGCACCTGCACAAAGCTCCCAAGTCCTTTTATTTTTGGTACACCACCCCGAGCGAAGATTAATATTGATGTATGTAAAATATGTACCCCACTATTTTTAAGTCTACGCTGACCTTATTTTAATGCTCAAGCATTCTGAAGGTGTCTAACTAAAGCTGTGCATTGTTACATTTATGTACCTGTACATATGCATATTCACCAAAAAGGTCCACCAACTTCTTTGTTATACCATGAGAAAGTATGAAACCCAAAATTTCCCTTCTTTTTGTCAGGCCATTTCTTAACAGCAACGGTCAATTTTTTATACTTTACCTATCCCTTCACAGTAACATGATGCGAAGTAAACCTGCTTCACTGCATAATGGAAAATGCTTTAGGTACATACGTATGTATGTATCAATACTATCAACTATAATCATCGCTTAGCTGCATGAAAAATGTTCAAAGACACCGTTGGTATTAATCCAAAGTAGAAAGCCAAATTATTTGTCATTTTTCTGGACTAGCTCCACAAGCACTGACGTTTCACAAAAATTAAAACAGAATTTAGTAAACATGGTGAAGGAACTGAGCAAATTATTTTTATTTGCAACATGTTATGTGGCACTTGTTGCAAACACAGACGAAGCCAACACTGAAGAACTGGGTGAAAGCAGAGAGATATTTGCAGTTGCTGCTGAAATTCCGAAGGCAGCCACAAACGACCGGAAACCACAGATAATTTATAACACAAGCTTGAAAAACATCCACGTGCAACTTCATCAGGCTCGTGAGAATGACACAGGTACTACAAAAAATGTTACAGCATATTGATTTTGAACATTCATATCACTATAATCTGATCTCAATTAAAAACGTATTTGTAATATAACAATAGCTCGGCGTTCAGAGGACAGCGGTCCCTCTCATGCAACCATGGGTTTAATCCACGGCGGTGTCTCGAATCACGCAGGAGGTGTGGCCGGCGGAGATGTCTTGAATCCCGGTAGAGGTGAGGTCCGAGGAGATGCAGTTGGAGGTTTGGTCGGCGACGTTGTCACGAGTCCCGATGGAGGTGCAACCGATGGCGGCGTCTCTAATACCGTTGAGGCTGTAATTGGAGGCGTTACCTATACTGTTGGTGGAGGTTCAGCCGTTGTCACGAGTCCCGATGGAGGTGCAACCGATGGCAGTGTCATTAATGTTGTTGGAGGTGTAGCTAACGCTGTGGACCCGAATACCATTGTGGCTGTAGTTGGCGGCGTTGTCCCTGCTCCTGCTGCAGGTGCCACCGATGGAACTGTTGGGGGTGTAGTTGGTGGCGTTACATCTGGTGGTGTTGGAGGTGTAATCACAGTCGTCGGGGGTGGAGTTGGCGGAGTTGATCCTGGGAGTGTAGTTACCATCGTTGGGGGTGTAGTTAACGTCGTTGGGGGTGACGTTACCGTCGTTGGGGGTGTACTCACCGTCGTTGGGGGCGTAGTTAACGTCGTTAATCCTGGGGGTTTAGTCAACGTCGTTGGTCCTGGGGGAGTTGTCAACGTGGTTGGGGGTGTAGTCAACGTCATTGGTCCTGGGGGAGTTGTCAACGTCGTTGGTCCCGGCGGTATAGTCAACGTCGTTGGTTCTGGGGGAGTAATCACCATCGTTGTGGGTGTTGTTGGCGGCGTTGCCTCTGGTGTTGTTGGAGGTACAGTCGGTGGTGTCGTTGGAGGCGTAGTAGGTGGCGTTGCAACTGGTGGTGTAGTCACAATCGTTGGGGGTTTAGCCAACGTCGTTGGGGGTGGAGTTGGCGGCGTTGATCCTGGGGGTGTTGTTACCATCGTTGGGGGTGTAGTAAACGTCGTTGGGGGTGAAGCTACCGTCGTTGGGGTTGTACTCACCGTGGTTGGGGGCGTAGTCAACGTCGTTAGTCCTGGGGGTGTAGTCAACGTCGTTGGTCCTGGCGGTTTAGTCACCGTCGTTGGGGGTGTAGTCAACGTCATTGGGCCTGGGAGTTTGGTCAACGTCGTTGGTCCCGGGGGTATTATCAACGTCGTTAGTCCTGGGGGTGTAGTCACCATCGTTGTGGGTGTTGTTGGCGGCGTTGTCTCTGATGTTGTTGGAGGTACAGTTGGTGGTGTAGTTGGAGGCGTAGTTGGTGGCGTTGCATCTGGTGGTGTAGTCACAATCGTTGGGGGTGTAGTCACGATCGTTGGGGGTGTGGTGAACGCCGTTGGGGGTGTGGTTGTCGGCATTGCCTCTGGTGTTGTTGGTAGTGTATTCAACATCGTTGGGGGTGTAGTCACCATCGTTGGGGGTGTAGTCAACGTCGTTGGGGGTATAGTTGTTGGCATTTCCTCTGGTGTTGTTGGAGGTACAGCCGGTGGCGTTGTCCCGAATCCCGTTGGAGGTTCAACTGTTGGAACTATCTCTACTCCCGCTGCAGGTGTAACCGATGGCAGTATCATTAATATTGTTGGAGGTGTGAACCCAAATACCGTTGTGGCTGTAGTTGGCGGCGTTGTCCTTGGTCCTGCTGCAAGTGTCACTGATGGAACTGTCTCTACCCCCGCTGCAGGTGCAACCGTTGGGCCTGTAGTCAGCGTTGTTGGGGGTGTAGTTAACATCGTTGGGGGTACATTCAACATCAATGGGGGTGTAGTCACGATTGTTGGGGGTGTAGTCAACATCGTTGGGGGTGTAGTTGGAGGCGTTACATCTGGTAATGTTGGGGGTGCAGTCAACATCGTTGGGGGTGTAGTCACCGTCGTTGGGGGTGTAGTCACCGTTGTTGGGGGTGTAGGCACCGTCGTTGGGGGTGTACTCACCGTCGTTGGGGGTATAGTTGGAGGCGTTGTCTCTGGCGTTGTTGGAGGTGCAGTCGGTGGCGGTATCCTGAATCCAGTTGGAGGTGCAACCGGTGGCACTGTCTCTACCCCAACTGTCTCTGATCCCACTGGAGGTGCAGGCAATAGTGGTGTATCACCTGTAGCAATTAACGGACTCATAGATCTCACTAACAGCCACCTTGGAGAGTTTCCAGGCTCTATTGATCCAGCTTTGCCAAGTTCAGTAACTCCACCAGATACATCGGTTTCGCCTGTAACATATGCTTGGAATGGGAGTCAATTCTACGCTCTACCCATTAATATTTTGATTACTGGTATAAGTCCTTCGTTAAAAATGCAAACTGGTGTAGAAGCTCCGGTTCAGAGCCCACCACCAAGCTTGCTTAATTTGCTGACCCCTCCAAAACTAGAAACTAAAAAATGATGGTATTTTAATTGTTGTGCAAAATATTTGTCTGAATTCCGTTAAATAGCAATAGTATATAATATTGAAGCAAAATACAAAATTTTATTTAGAAATGAACATTTGTTATTTCAGATCTTTTTCAAGCGATATATATATATTTATAAATACTAATTTTGGGGGAAAATAGTTATGATTTGTAACAGTTTCTTACTTTCATTTTACAATAAAATCATGACAATTATTTATTTTTGTGGCTAAGTTTGTCTTTAGGTAAATTAATTTCGATTGGTCTGCAATAGAAAAGAATATTATATTTAGTATGTAATAAAATTATGAAATTATTATGTTAAACATTTATAAAATGCATTTCGAAACAATTCAATTATCTTATTCAAAGTTACATATCAATTTTCATCAGATCATGAGCTGTAAAATTTTGTACCTAATATGAATAAAAATTTGAAACTTCAAATCAACTGAGTATCCTTTAAAGTTATACCATTTAACAATTATATTGGAATTTTGGTTCATGGTCACCGCATTGCCTCAAACAATTTATAATAAAGTAACTGTTGAAAAAATAACATATTGGTGCATCAGTAATTCTGCAGAGACAATAAGTGTCATAACAGAAGAAAGTACAGTGCAGAAGTTTAGTGTTGGCTGCACTTTGCACTTTCTGCACCAAGACAAAACCTGCATTTCCAACAGTGCCACGGTCAAACTAAATATGAATTATTGACAATGTACTGATACTTAGGGAGAGTTGGATGCATAAAACAATATTATGTTCCTGATTGTTTCGGAACAAAACTTCCGAACAAATTATATCTATTAATAGCTTTTGCTGTAATATATTTTATTGACCTGGCCCATCCACTGTATTTTATAGATTTTAAGAATTTGATTTTGATACATTTAGATAGATGCCGTGATTTTAAACCTCTAACCTAATCCATCGTAATTTTAATATACTTAAATGTAAATAATTTAAATGTAATCACAGCCAATATTTTCTGTAAATGGATCTAGGCCCGTTGCGGACAGCGGGTGATGGCGGAAATGGGAATGTCGCGGAAACCCCATATTGCGACCGAGTGCTACTGCGGAAACACCATATTGCCGAGAATGTTTGAACACCTTTATGTTGCAAAAATGGGAGGGTAACGAGCTTGGCCAAAAAAGTTGGGTATACCCCCCAGGGTAGTTGAGGGGGAGGGAAATTTTACATAAGTGCATCTAATAGAGCACTATTGATTTGGTAGAAATTGACATTTGACTTTTGGATAAGTGTTAATGACGCTTGTTAAAACGTCGTAGAAGTACCGAACAACCCTGATGATGATGATGACGCGTGGCTGATTTTAACAGAGAATGTGAAATTTGCGGCTGTAGTGAAGTCATGAAGAACTTCGGGCAACTCCATTCCTTATATAGTCATGCAGGAAATTAATCAGAGCTTTCATAGATTTTCCATTAACTTCTTTCTATATACATTACTCGTCTGTTGTTTTGTTCATAAAGCTCACATCTCAACACGGTTTTGAAATATTTGTTGCCCCCTGTTCAAAAATGGATATTTATTATTTCATCTAATACCCACCAATAGCTGTTTAGAGCTTACCAGCAACAATCGCACGATGTGCCGGAATCACTATTCCGTCCTCGGTGCAAATCTCCACATCTGAAAAAAATTTCTCCCAATAAACCGTCATTATTCAGCAGGCTTGTTTACTTGATCCGTAATCGAAAGCTTATCGAGCGTATCGGTAAGTAAACGGTCATACATAAGTTGAATGCTGCAGTGAGCAGCTAATAGGTTAAGCGTGCCGAATGCCGATTAGGCTCAAGACTCCGTTTTCTAATTGTGGCTGATGACATTCTCCAATTTCATGCAGAATCAGGCGCTCGCCATCAGCAGTGCCTTGAAATTTACTCAGCATGATTTTGAAAATTTGACCTCTACGGGGTCACGTGACCATTTTCGCAAAAAATGTGACATTAGGGTGCCAAAAATGGACCAATTCTATTCATTCTGATCACGTTCAAGGTGAAAATGCAGTAATCTATAAAAAAAAATTCACGTCGCCTCAAAGGTCAATTTTTAGCCGGTGCGCGTCGTTTCTACAATACCCCAGTGTAAGATTTGCTGTGATGGTTGCTGAGGCAATTTTGATCGCAAAATGAGCACAGTATTATATTTTTCTGAAACGGAACTAGCTCGTAATAATTCATTTCGCTCCATTTGGTTTTAATTGATAGATATGCCACTCCGATCCATCCTGGCTGTTGAGGCAAATTGTTTGTTTTTTAAAGTGCCACATCATTGTTCTGTATGTCGTCAAAATTATTTTTCTGCCATTCAAAATTTATTTTAAATTTATTTTTTACCATATTTATAAGAAATAATGTTTTATTCTTAACTTTCTCCGGACGCTGCACGTAAGTCACTGTCTAGAAACAGTGCAGTGCTTTGTGTTGGTGCCTTTTACGTTACTTCAAAACTCCGCTAGAAAGCTTTGTCTATCGATCGAAAGGTGAATGACATTCATATGAGAAAAATGCGGACGCGTGGTTTCTTGTTTAGCAAATGTAGCTTAACTTCATATGTACCTAATTGTGTAGAAGAATGTTTTTACTCACACTGCTCCTCTGTCTCAGTCGTGGTTTGGACATTCGTGTTAATAGCAAAAATCTCACAGAGTGAAAGCACATCGCAGTTTGAAGTGGTATTCTAAAGTTTTTAGAGTTAAATGTGCAATTTTTCGACTTGAGTCAAGTATCTGGCCTGGCGCATGGTACATGCATACATATGTATATATGTACATAAACTATAAATGATATTACATAGGCGTCGTGGTTGTAGGGTGTTGAAGCTAGGCAAGAGTTTGATTTTATTACAACTTTATTACATTACGGTAATAGTGTATGGTGAAAACTTAAATGAAAACTTTAACACTACCATTCTCGTTGGTTTGTGTTTATGACAATGTCACAACTTTATTGAAATGATGTAAGAATGAGTATTTCTGGTAGCCAGAACATACATATTACACAAGATAAAAAAAATTACGCAAGCCTTTCATGTTGACGAAAGATATTATTGAGTTGTCGACTATAGAAACTGGCAATGCGATGCGACGCTTGATATTATTATCCAGTTTTATCACAGAGAACAGGTTCATACTTTTATTGAGAAAAACGTTTCGATACAAGCATTTTTAGTTGAATGTGGTATTGGTAACAGAAAATTACAAAGAGCAAAGCACAGCTTCACAGTCATTATTTACCCAAACTGGCATGATTTTCATGTTAAATCTGCATGACTCATTCTGAACAACTTTGTTTACGTTATATATAATCTTATCAGAGTGCATGTGATATAGTTTTCGTTTAACTTGTGACTGAAAACGTTGAGTTGACGAAAAATATGAACTTTAATTTGGTGCTCTTCTTTACTTAACAAAAAATCTTCATTTTCATAAACCATCCAACTTCACAGTTTCCCAGCGGTCTTGTCTTGAGTTTGAATGTGTATTGCAAAGTGCTTAAAAATTACAAAATGAATACAACTCAATTTTTGGAGCCACTTCAGGAAAAACTGGGGTACAAATTTCATAATCCAGTGTTACTTGTGGAAGCTTTGACGCATTCATTTAAAAGCATTCACGATGCTCCAGAGCACATCCTGATGTTTAAAGACATTGTCAGTTTTGACAAGAGAAAAAACTATGACAGATTACGTGTTCTTGGTGGAAGCGTTTTGAAATTTCTAATGACCGAGTATTCGGTTTGTCATCACAAGGCGCACAATTTCCCTTCAGGAACGGGCGACTCCATGGAAGGGAAAGGAACATTTCTTATGAAGCTTTTCATGGATGACCACAAGTTTACTGAAATTGGGAGCAAACTTAATCTTGACGACTTTATTGAAGTGAGTCCTTTGAGAAAACAAGACCCAAACTTTGGCGTCAAAAAATACTACCCAGATGTAGTTAAGGCCATTTTTGGTGCTGTTTTCATTGATGCCAACGACATGGCGTCTGACTCTAAAGGGCGAAGAACAAAGCGTCTCTTTTTCCGATTATGGAGACGCTACCTTCCTGCAGCATTAAAATCATGGGAAACCTTTTCCGATGTTCAAGTCGAGAAATTGTTTCCAAATCCAACTCGTTTCAACAACATTTCGGGGAAGCTGAAGCAGCATGGTCATTGCGTTGAAAGTTTGGAGGAGTTTCATACCACAAACCTGAGAATGAAATTTGAGACAAAGCGTCAACACATTTTGGAGGAAGCTCTAACACACGGAAGTGTTCGCCAACTCGAGGGATTGCAGAATGTTCCAACTTTCGACCGACTGGAGTTTTTTGGGGACGCCATATATCAGCTCATCCTTTGCGAATATTTATTTTGGTACTATGTAAATGAAGAGACTGGAGATTCATTTACCAGTGGAGGGTTTAAAATGCAGTTGTTGGTTGGCGCACCATTCCAAAAGGCTATTGCGAAATTTCTCAAGATATATAAATTCATTCGGAAAATGAAGCATGTGAAAGTAGAGTTTCTCGAGGACTTTTTCGAATCTGTGGTAGGCGCAGTCTATGTGAACGAGGACGGACGTTTCCTGAACTTGAAGCTGATGCTGGTCAGGGTTATTCACAAAGTAGCGAGTTTTAAGGACGAAATCGCTTTTCCATATTCGTTGAGAACATGTAAGATTTTCGATAATAAATTACCATTTCATTTTCTAAAATCTATCATGACCATGAACGTGTATTTTATATAGATTACAGCTTCAAATATCATCTGTCTGAGAATAAAGCGGAGTTAACCAAATTAACGGGACCTGGAGTGAAGAAGATGGATGAAGCATTGAGGCTACCTTGCAAGCAGGACTCCTTCAAAATAATCGACTTCAATGAATTCCGTAAACACTGCTT
>VYYJ01002756.1:0-19655 GCA_021029165.1 Cyphoderus albinus | reverse complement strand
TTAGGAGAGGGACTGGAGAAACTCCATGTTTTTAACCTGTTCCGCAGACTGGAAATTTTGCATGATTACGAATGTAAAATATTTTCTTGACATAATTTAAAATTTTGTAAACATGCCAAAATTTACACAGCCTCATAATAAATTTTGTTGACAGATACTTGTTGCGGGTTATGTATTAGAAGCCACAAGTACAGAATTTATGACCAACAGCGGCAACTCCAGTTCACTGCAATTCAGGATATTCATCGTTTCGGTTCTTCAGATTATACAGTGGGCTCGAAACCTCCTTTGGTCATCATGTATCTCAACCAACCTGTTTTGATCATTCACTTTGGAGCTCCGAAGCTTTTTGATTTTGTCTCTTCCGTAAATCCACAAAAATTAATTTTAAAAGCGAGAAGTCATCTTAAACTCATAACTTGCCATTATTTCGTAGTGCATTGCGGTCACACTTCCGTCGGAAGTTCTCTTAGGATCTATAACCAGAGAGGACAAGACCGAAAAAAATGTTATGGGAGAATCGACGACAAAACTTCGTGTTTTTGACCCCACCGGACAATTGTCAATGGAGACAGAGCAGTCGGGGTACACTGCAACTGGAGATAATCAGCACATTGTGGTAGTAAAATCATGGTTTTGCCATCAATTTAAAAACCTGTTTTTGCATGATATTTTTAATATTAACTATTACTTTATTAAAAATTGAGATTATGAATGAAACGGAAGTGGGCAGAATTGGCTCAACCAGAGGAAAGTCAACATTGCTGTTTGGAAATGAAGTCATGCTCACCTTTGAAGTTAAGGCCTTGATGCTTGCGTCCGCTATCTGGATGGTAAATAGCATTGAAGATTTTTCATGACCAAAAACGTTATATTTTCTTGTTTGATTATATATGAATTTTAAATAGGAAATTCTTGAAAGGAAGAAACCTCGCTGGAGAAGTAACAAATAACCAACCAAAAGGTAGTGCCCATTGCAATTTCTGTTCTGGAGATTGGGCACAAATTTCCACATCGTTTAACTGTTCGCAAGCTCTTGCGAAAAAGGGTGAAATTTTCGGTGGTTCAGAGTGAATATAAATTTATAAATTAACTGACTTTGGCAGGAATGATACCTTTTCTTTCATTTATAATCATTACAGTGTAAGTTCGATGTTAAGAGTTACCCTTATAACAGTTTCATAATCTAATACGTGAAAGTTTTTAGGTGCGTACGTTTTTACGAGCATCAAGATATGAGACCTAGTATGTCTTACGTACTTTTTCAGACTGCAAAACCCCAGATTTGCGACCAAAGATTTTAGTATTCGTCCTATGGTAGTATAGCAATTTTGAGAGAGGAGAAAAAGCTGCACATGGCCTACTAGGTGTCATATCCGGATGCTCGTATCACCTGAAACCGTTTCCTTATAAAAGTAAAATGTTTTTCCTTGAACGGTTTCCCATTTAATACAATGCTATTGTTATATATTTTTAAGCGTAAACATTTTCACTCCCTTACAATAAAATAACCTCAACTGACCTATAAGAGTTACTGGCTAGCAGAGGGTTAGAATCTTCAAAAGGTACAAGAAACCTAAAACGTATTGTAATTAATAGTTGTATTAGGCACTTACATATATGTAAATACGTACTACCAGTTTATAACAGTTATGTAACGTACATATAGTATAGCCCTAAACATATCCTCGTAAATCTTTCCAAATCTTATAAAATAGGACTTTATTACCTTTAAACTGATTTTACTGAGGCATTCTGTTTAACATTGTGAATCTACTTTGTTTTTAACTTGTCTGAAAATTTAATAATATGTAATAAGAAACAATCATGACTCTCATAGTAGCTGAAGAGTGTATTCTTGTGCACAGAGTGACTCTTATATCGAGCTTTCACTGTACTTCAATTCTCTCTTGTGTTAAGTTTCGTACCTTTTTTTGCATCAACTTCTGTCACGAGTAATAAGTATGCTTACTTACATTGAATTATTTTGCCAAACGATTCTACTAAATTCATAATTAGTCTATTAACAGATACATATGGCAAGCTGAAGTTAAAAATAATTTTCACTACTACTTTCTCATATAAACGGTGTAAAGATAAATGCTCAACATTTGATCTTAAAAAAATAAATGGTTTTTTATTTCCTTAATCAAAATCAAGATGCGAGTCATGTCATGTGAGTAACAACAAATATATTTGAAAAGTTATTGCTATTGTTGCTGAATAATTCATCAACCCCACCACTAACCAACGAGTCGGGAAAAGCAGCAGTTGATTGGAGGGCTACAATAAAATACGTAAATGTAGCAACATGATTTTTATCCAGCGAATACGTAAATGATACTTGACATGCAGTAAACCTAGGCATATCTAACCATAGATTTCACAGTTTCAAGGTTGTTCATATCGTAGTGTGATTTTTTACCGATTGTTATGTCATATCATCAAGGCCAGTAATATAAAATTTGGATTCAAAGCTACTTCAGCAATCCCTACTTAATTGTTTCCAATTGTGCAATTATCTCATCTCACATGTCAGAAAATGCTAGAATCAGAGCAACAATCTCTATCTACACTCGAGAAAAATTGGAAAATGATTAATCTCCAAGTATGCTCAAAAGGCTATTTCAACGTTACATGCATCTCATCATGAGATTCTCATGTACTGATCCCTATTTAATTGATAAACATCACGCAAGACCTCTAAAATATTATTTACATTTTCTGGACAATGTGTTTATAATCGTTATTGGATTGGACTAAGGAATGATGGACGTGTTAATACTACATTGACTAAAGCTGTTTCTGAGTCGCAATATTTTGTTCAAAAAACCCACAATGACTTTGCTTCATTCACACAGAACCAAACAGTCACTGTATTTTCCAAATGAGATATCAAATCACATTTAGATAAAGAATGAATCGAGGTGTTGTTATTTTCTTTCCACATATCTTATTAACAAAAGATAGGGAAAATGGTATATTCGTTGTTGTGACCCGATACTAACTAGTCATTGATTTAGTATTATTTCATATTTCAAGATATGCTTTTTAAGCGTTAAAAAAGAAAATTCATTCTTTCATTTTAAATTAAACTGGGATACGTAAAAATTTGAAACCGTCACAATGAAACTTTCAGTTTTTCTTTTCGTAATATTTACATTTCAAATTGCTAGTGCAGCGAATATTTTATTCTTCTGGGGATTCTCAGGGGTGTCGCATCGCATAACAGTATGGCCATTAGTCCAGGCATTAGCAGACAAAGGTCACAAGATTACCTTTTTCTCCCCGTTCCCTCCAAAGAAACCTGTCGCTCATCCAAACATTACGGAGTTTATCATTGAAAACCTTCTGGAAAAATCCGGAATGGATTTTGATCCAGCAGCCATTCGAATTGCAGGAGGGGTCAAAGCAGTGGACGCAATGTGGCCTGAGTTTATAGAAATGGGAGTGACGCTCTGCGAATTTCTAACGAAAGATCCGAAAACTATGGATTGGGTAAAGTCTGCTTCATTTGACCTTGTCTTTGTGAACGCACTTTTCAACGAGTGTGGCTATGGCTTTGCTCATAAGTTAAAGGCAAAGACCATTATATATGGAACTTCCTCGCTTTTTCCATGGTGGGGTGAGACTTTTGTAAGTCATTTAAGGCTTGAATCCGATGAATTGCTTTTAAAGTCATTTCCATTATTGTCAAGTTGTACTTTTGAATTTATTTAGGGGTTTCCGGAAGAAAATTATCCAGAATTTCATTTTCACATGCCTTTGAAAATGACTTTCCTTCAGCAAGTCTGGAACACCTTTACTCCTTTGTATTGGCATTATCACAGAAATTGGAATTACCTGCCAAGGGTGGAGAAGATACTCAGGGACTCAGGCTTGAATTTATCTGACATGCCCTCAATTCTAGAAATGGAGCAGAACAACAGTCTCATTCTTTACAACTCTCATTTTTCGGAAGAGTTTCCAAGATCTTTGCCTCCTTGGATTATTCCAGTTGGAGGGATGCATGTTTCCGGAAAAACGAAACCTTTGCAGGAAGTTCGTTATTTACATAAAACATTAAATAAAACTTACAAATAATAAAATCTAATTCCATCATTAATGTGCTTGTAAATTACATGTTTATAGAACATTGAAAAATTCATCAACTCATGGGAAGAAGGTTTCATTTACTTTAGTTTTGGAACATTTTTGAGATTACCATTGTTGCCGCAAGGTCACAAGGATGCAATTTTTGGAGCTATCAGAAAATTCCCAAAGATAGGATTCGTCATGAAATGGAATGGAGGTGAAGTTCCGAACGATATATCAGAGAATGTGCTGCCCGCAGAGTGGCTCAGTCAGCAAGACATTTTGTCTCATCCTAAAATCCGAGCTTTTATTGCACACGGTGGTCTTCTCGGGACTCAGGAAGCGGTCTACTATGCCGTTCCGATGCTTGTTTTTCCGATGTTTGCAGAGCAAGACTACAATGCTGAAAGGATTCAAGGTGGAGATCGTGGTCTCAAACTTGAAATTTCGGAACTGACTGAGGATAAATTGGAGAATGCCATTCGGGAGATTCTCACCAATAAAAAGTCAGATCATTTTAAAAATTTATTTGAAGGATTGACTGTTGTGTGTCTTTAAATCTAACCAAAAAACCGTTTGTTGTAGATACAAAGAAAATACGGATCAAGTCTCGGCACGTTTTAAGGATCGGATGACAAGTGCTGTGGACACCGCTGTGTGGTGGACAGAATACGTTTTAAGACATAAGGATACCACCTTTCTAAGACCAATTGGAGTTACAAAAACGTGGTATGAAAGAAGAATGCTACACATTTGGGGATTCATTGGCGTGTCAGCTCTAATATCTGCGATTGTTCTGTTAACAATGCTTCGAATGCTGTGTGGCATACTGTTTACAAGTAAACAAGCAACCGACAAGCAGAAAATGAAAAAGCATTAGTAAAAAGTTTCTTAGATTTTATTTTTGAGTCAATTTTAACCAAATAGAAAAATAATGATTAAACCCTTATGAACATGAACTGTATGTTAATATCTTAAAATGCATAAAGACTTGAAGATAATAAATGTCGCCGATTATAAATTTAATGAATTCATACCGCGTGATAATTAAAAGTCACTTTACTATTCCCTGGTGGCTACTAAACTGCAATTTTTTTTAACCGAAGAAAAACTAAATAATGCTCATGAACAAACTACACTCGTCATTTGTTATGTATGCTTATCGTTACATTACAAAACGAACTGATATGGTACGGCGATACTTTATTGAACATTGGATTAAATATGTGTGAACTTATTTAGTTTATACTGCAAGTCAGATTATTTGAGTAGTGATTGATTACAGAAAATAATACGGTTCTTTCATGATACTTTATCTGAATGTGGAGTGGATATATTCACATTCCAAAGCAACGTACAGGTTTTATAGTTCATTACAATGATCACGTGCATGAAATATTCCTCGGGTGTCTTGTACTACGCATAGTCTTATTTCCTATTATCAAAAATAAGTCTTTTCATTTGTATTTTCCAACCAGAATAAAAACTGGAGGAGTGGTTAATTTCAGACAATCTTAAGATTTACACTTCAAAAGATTATCAAGTGAATCTAATTCAGCTATGAGAGCTGTGTCACCAACATTTATTCCAGTTCTATTTCTATTCCTTCTACAATGTGCAAATTGTGCCAACATTTTGTTCTTTTTTGGCATGAGCGGCCGCAGCCATCGCATAACTGCGTGGCCTTTAGTAGAAGCCCTTGCTGAGAGAGGTCATAAAGTCACTTTCTTTTCTCCGCATCAACCCAAGAAGCCTTCGACACACCCCAACATCACAGAAATGACCAGAGACATTTTTGATCAAATTGGTATGGGTTACGACCCTGTGAGTGTTAGACTCGAAGGAGGGGTTAAAGCAGTGGATCAACTGTGGGATGGTTATATGCAATCAGGGATGCTCATGTGTAAAGCCATTCTGAAAGATCAAAGTGTCATTGACTGGGCAAACACGGCTTCGTACGATCTAGTTGTTGTTAACGGACTATTTAACGATTGCGGGTTTGGCTTTGCTCACAAATTTAATGCGTCCACAATTATGTATGGATCGTCCTCTCTGTTTCAATGGTGGGGTGATGTTTATGTGAGCCAAATATAAGTCCGTTTCCAAATTTCTGTGCTTTTTGATTTGATTGATTTTAATTGGGATTTTTGTATCATATTTTAGGGAATTCCCGAAGAAAATTATCCAGAATTTCATTTTCATATGCCCTTAAAGATGACTTTCTTGCAACAAGTGTGGAACACATTTACTCCACTTTATTGGCACGCGTATCGACAATGGTATTTCCTACCAAAAATTGAGGCAATGATTCGGCCTGCATTGAATATACCTGATATGCCCTCGTTATTCGAAATGGACCAACGTTCCAATCTTGTCTTTTTCAATTCTCATTTCTCAGAGGAATTTCCCAGGTCTCTGCCTCCGTCAATGATAGCTATAGGTGGAATGCATGTATCTGATAAAATAGACCCGCTACCGGAAGTAAGTTCTTGTACTAATAATACATATTTTCTAGTTATTTTTATTGTAGTGCTTAAAAGGGCATGTTTTAAAGTTTTAATTCATTGCATTCGCAGAGTATTCAAAAATTTGTCGAGAAGTGGAAAGAAGGGTTTATTTATTTCAGTTTTGGAACATACATGAGATTACCACTATTGCCTCAGCGTCATAAAGACGCATTTTTCGGAGCAATAAAAAAGTTTCCTAAAATTGGATTTGTCATCAAATGGAATGGAGGCAAGCTTCCAAACTCTTATCCAGAAAATGTTTTCCTAAGCGAGTGGCTGCCTCAACAAAGTCTGCTAGCACATCCTAAGGTCCGCGCTTTCATTGCTCATGGTGGCCTACTCGGGACTCAAGAAGCAATTTTTCACGCTGTTCCAATGATCGTTTTCCCCATTTTTGCTGAGCAAGATTACAACGCTGAAAGGATTCATGGAGCAGAGCGTGGCATTATGATGGAGATTACTGATCTGACGCAGGATAAATTGGAAAGTGCCATTCGGGAGATTCTCACAAATAAAAAGTAAAACAAATACAAATCTTGTTTCCTATCGTGGAGTTGTGTAAATTAAATGTCTTCAATTAAATCAGTGTTTATATTTAAAAGCATTTTGTAATATTTCAGGTATAAATCTAATATGGAACGAGTTTCGGTGCTTTTCAAGGATCGGATTGTGAAACCTGTAGATGCTGCGGTATGGTGGACTGAATATGTTTTAAAGCATAAAGACACCTCGTTTCTTAAGCCAATTGGGGTGACAAGAACTTGGTATGAAAAAAGAATGCTTCATATTTGGGCGTTTGTTGGTTGCGTCTTGTTAATTTCTGCCATTGTCACATTTATTTTCCTACGTGCTATGTGCAGCCTTATCCTAAAAATGGTTTTGATACCAAAGAGAAATAATGTTAAAGTCAAGAGTCAATAAATGAAGGAATCAATATATTTTCGTATTGTATAATTTTATTTTGGATTCATATTTTCATATATCTGCAAATTTATAATGATTCAATATATATGTTAGTAAGACCTAAAGCGGTATTAAATCATAATTGTGAAGCTAATTATTTTTTACATCCGTAATGAGAAAATGATTGTTCGGAATAATCCCTACGGTTTTGCTCCTTCTGTTGATAACAATGTGTTTTGTAGTAGTACCTTTGGAGTTCATTTGGATATTCATCTTCTTCATAATTGTTATATGTTGGATACAGTGTGGGTGGTGGAAAATCATATCCAGCAGGGGTTATAGAGCCAGCAGCAAGAAAGGATTTTCCGACACTAGACACGCCTTTCCTTACAGCTTTCTTCGTCCTCTGAATATGTAAACATAGTTTATCTCGGTATTTTAATGGTTTTACATTAAGTAAAATGTGCAGAAAATAACAAAGGAAAAAATTGATCTCACCTAACCTTGAAACTAATTCTTCTCCGTAGACTGCCAAATCTATTGAGTCCACTTGTTGCATGAACTTTATCCAATGTCCCATTTGAAGCAGTGAAGCTTGCTGACCTTTGTCTTTGACTAAAAGTAGTATTTGGAACACTCTCTAAAGAAGCGGTCGACTTTAGTCTCGTCGCTGCCGTCGGCGATTTATGAAATTTTGAGGCCAGTTTACTAGCTTGTCTTCGTAGCCCATTTGTAAGCCCGACAGACTTTTTCTCCTTCTTTATTTCCGTTTCACCCGAATCAGGAGGCCATTCCCTGATTAAGTCGCTGTCATCATAGGCGATATTGTTATTATTTTTACAATGGTGATGATGGCTGGTTACTGGTTTATTAGCGTTGAAGTGGGTGTTGTTGTCCTCTGGGAATGCAGCAACAGCTAGTAAGGTTTCGTTGATTTCCTGCACTATATTTGTTAAACTCTCTGCGTTAGGGACAATTTGGTCAAACTGATTACTTTCGCAAGATGTGGATTTGCTACTACTGTTATTTATGTGGTTGATCTTCTCCTTTTTAGATTTTCGCCTCAGTGATCTTCGTAATAAGCTTCCGCTCCGTTTCAAAAATGATTTCTGCTTATTGACTGAATTTAGCTCTTCACAAAAGTGAATTTCATTTTCAGGTTCTTCACAGGACAGTAATGAATTTAGGGCCAAGCCGTCGGAGACAATCATTTTATTTTCGTTTAGGTTATTCACTTCTTCTGAATCTAGCGCAATGTGCTCCATTAAATCCCATTGGGAGTAACTCTGATTGTTCCATCTTTTCCTGCTTCTTGAGGAAGATTCTTTCTGATTCTCTGATTCCGGATCTCCTTTATCCTTTCGAAGAATACTTCCGAATATTCGATTTATACGTTTTTTCACCTGCATTTTTAAAAATCTCCTCTCTGCAATTTAAGGTGCGGCCAGATTTTCCAATTTCAGTCTCAATTTCTTGGCCAGGAGAGAATTTATTTGTCGAATGATTTTCATATGCCTGATACGTAAATATTTTTCACATGATGCATTATGCTTAAGAATGCTGGGGTAGAATGTATCTCTGTGGTTGGTCCAGCACTCGTGTTTCAATTGATAAGCTCTTATCACTCGTTCTTAGTTTATTTTAAATCCTTTATTATCATTATCACTCTTTTGTGCGCACTGACTTCGCCTGCTGCTTCTACGTGCATTCCCTTGAATCATGCCACATTGTTATATGCTGCGTGCGCCACTGATTATGGAGATAGATACAACACTATGTCCCTTCTTCCATCCATCCGTCCTTAGACAATTCTTCTCAGAAACTGTTGCACCAATTTTGATGTTTTTTTGCAATTGTTGCTATTGAGCCCCTAAATAGGTCACGTTCGAAGATGGGCTTAATTTCTCCGACTTGTGAGTTAGTACAGGAAGAATGCAAAAGCTACATTTTAACATATTTATCACTGCGAACAAATAGCAAATTGGCGTTCAAGTGTCAGATATCAGAGTTTATCAGACAGCATTCTGCGCCTTTTTAGCAAATATTTCAACAATTGTTCTGCAAACCTTCGCAGCATATCTTTGAGCCTTAGCGAAGGTTTGTTTCTACTTCATAAATGAAGGTGCTGATAATTCTCTCTTTGGTAATCTCACTTTAGTAAAAATAAAATTGTGTAAACAATACATCTTGAAATGATAACGAACCTACACATTCATGACATTACAACAGCGTACACGTATTTAACACTGATTTCGTTATATAACGAATTACAGCTATGAAATTGAATTGATACAACGTGCTCAGGCCAATAAAGTTGTGGTGTGTGTTAAATTAAATTTTAATTGTCGAATAAAATTAGATGCTCTCTGATGGACACTTGGGTCATTTCGGTGAATGGTGAATCCGGGATCTGGGTTCAAGGAATTGCTGATAAAACTGGGAATAAGACTAACGATAAGTAACATTTCGCTAAACGCAAATCTGATACTCAAAGAAGACTTGCATGAAAGCGTAATAGTTCTGTTTTCAGTTTATCGAATTTATTTCATTACTTAATTGCTACATTGCTAGTAATATTTATATCTGCGCACAGCACATACTGGACAATTAAAAACTAGTATATGAAATAAATTATGATTTTTAGAAAAATACTTGATTTCATTTAATCCGAGTTAAATTAAAATAATCGGTAACATAAAAACAAATAAATTACCCAATTAACAATTACTCTGCCAGATCCGTAGCACCATATTGATTGCCGTAAATTACTTACTAAAAAGTTACTGATAATCTATGGTTTGGTTATGAAATGTCTCGGTTAAACAAACATTTTGAAACTGGATATGAGCACCACCGTTACAAGACTTAAGTACAGAATGACATGATGAATCATCACTGCTGCAAAAGGCACTTTGACTTTGTTCCATTTGATCCTTGTCTCCAAACTGTCTCTCGCCCTTATTAGCGTCGCTGTCGCATAATGGCAACACTCCGTAATCCTCCCCTATAACAATAAAATACTCTCGAAGCTTTTCACATATTTTAGTATGGAGCAAGTCCATTTCAAGCATCTCACAAAAGTATGGGTATAGCTCGGAAGTCATCGAGCGAAACTGGTTAGACAACAAAAACAAAACAAAAATTACAATTAGTTTTAATCACTTTCAATTAGAATCTTGATTCACGTGTCATCTCCTGTTTGACTCACATTAGATTTGGGGAGCTGGAGGATGTTTGATAAAGAGAAGCAGAGGAGATCAGTCCACGCGTCTCTGTGTTCTCGTAGTTGAATAGTAACAAAATAGCCGCATGAACGAATGCTAGACTGTTGAATTGTGTTCCAGACTGTGTCTTTGGTAATTCCATGTTTGGAAGGGGAATCAGTATTAAACAAGGCGTATAATGTTTTCCAGTAAATATGTAAGCTTAGCGTTTCATGCGGTATGAAATTTGGTGTAGCAGCCAAGTAGTTTTTGTCGCCCAGATTCTCTTCTTCATTCTCCTGTTCATCGGATTAATAAAAATGCAATTTTCGTTCATTTCATTGTCACATTTTACTACATTAATTTTCATTTATTATATTTATGAATAATTAATATGGTTTACTTCTCTCTTGCTCCAGCTAATGATAACACAATGCTCTTTGGCTATTTCATAAGAGCGATTAAGAATTTCTAGAATTGTTGAGATCTGCTCACTGGTCAGTTTCGGATTAATCTCGCCAATGGACACATAACCAGAATCAATTGCAGAAGTTACTCCTTCGTTTTCGTCGACAGATTTGGTTGTACTTACTCTCTCTCCGTTGAAAATCACTTTGTCCATAATTTTTAACAATTCTAGTTGAATAACGGCTCGGATTGCAGGAGCTTGATGAATCTACTCAAAGAGTTATCATAATAGTAAATTAATGATACTTGCTCGTGCTACGGTTATTTCATTATTTCCCTGTTTAAAACACAATTTGCACCCCCGTAGTGAATCAGGGGTAAAATTTCAATGAGCGTGTTTTAAACTGAAAGAGCGGTCCTTTATTAATAATTACCTCTGTATCTATTTGACTACTCTTGTCTGTGTCATCAAGGTTGCTGGTGTAATATTGTCTAGACGAATGGGATAAATCCAATGGTTTCGAAATAGTTTGAAACACGACGAGAATTGAGTCCCACTGCTTTACCGTAAACCTTTTCCCCAACGCAGTGACAAGTTGCTGCAAGCAGCTTACCCCTGAAAGCGCGATCTGCTCGTGATCTATTAATTAAGAAGAATAACAATTACCAGTGCCATTTGCCACCCATGACTATTAATCTAAAGTTGTCTGAAAAAATATGTATAGTATAATATTTTTAAATTCTAAAATAGCTTTCAAAACAAAAAGAACAACATCCTGTAAACAATTATTATGTATTGACTCATGTTCATGTTTCAAATGAATTGATTAAAACAACTGTTATGTACTAGTATGTACATATATTTGCGATGTGATGCTTATGTGAAAAATCATAATACATAATAATCTCTGATTTAAAATAATCTGCTACATAGGTTAAAGTAACATACTGAATGATTTAACACATTTCTCACTGCAAAAATGTGTAAAGGTAGTTTTAAATATAAGAATTGCAATAAATAAAAATGTCTTCATTTCTTCTTGCAATATTGTAAAAAATTGATTGCGAATGCTGCGATAATGACAAGTTGTATACTTTGATGTGACAGACTATAAAAATGATTTTGATTGTGATTGTGTCATTCGTTCGGCATATTATCATTGTTGTTTTACTGCTATCATCTCTTACCTTGACAAATGCACCATTGCAGGTGCTTTAGGAGTTCATCAAAGACGTAGTCGGCGGTTGCCTCATAATACTGGATATACACATCAAAGATTGCAAACTGCACGTAATAATAACAATAGAAATATTTGTAACTTCCGACTGAAGAAGTAGAAGTGGTCATTGGTGATGAATGTGATGTTGATAAAGGTGAAGCAGCAGCTGAGGTCGCCTGAGGTCAGTAAAAGTATATAAAACCAGTAGTAAGCCAAATACAATATTTAAAATGCTACCGAAAATAAATTCTTTACATTCTACACAAGTTTTTAGTATACATTATTATACTTTACATTTTAAGCATAGAATGCAATAATTATCATTAATTAATACCACACAGATGTAATGTGTTAGTTGTAGGCTACATTATAGGGTAAATAAGAGAAAGAAACGAATGAAGCTGTCACCAACGACCATATTATAAAAGCATTATGAAACTAGTTAGCAGAAACAATTCATAGTGTGAAGAGGTCTCGCTATGAGTTCAATGTGAATTTTAGCAGGCTTTGCAAAATTAGTATCAATATCCAAATTTACCCGTAACATAATTCAATTTTAATTTGAATTAATCGGGTTTTATTTCTTAGAGTTATATTACAAAATTAACACTAAAACCAAATCTGAGCAAAATATTGAAATAAAGATGAGACGTAGGTCAGTAGTGCCATTATTATTTAGGTTATAAAATTTAAAATGTCAACCTCTTTTTAAAGAACAATGAAAGCGGAGATTAATTAGCATAAAGAGAGCCACTGAATTAGGTTTTTTATAAAAACCAGTATTGCAAAAGCCAAAGCGATGAAATAAAATAAGGACACGTGCACTTGCAAATTCAAGAGAAAATAATGACAAAGGCCACAATAAAATAATTGGGTAACATCACATCAAGAAGCAGGAATAAATGACAGAAAATGAACTCACCATCAAATCTTGTTTCTCTTGGGATTTGATGTTGTTGAAAATGTGAAATAAAGTCTCGAACACAGAATTCCACCACTCCCTCTCGAAAGAGCTGCCGTAGCTCTTAATTACTTCGAACAATGTCTGTAACAATTTTTTGAAACAAAAGAAACGACAAACTGAACTCATGTACTAATTAACAGTATCCATTATATAACATGCTACAAATTTTATTACGCAAGTCATATACATATATGCTGTTTCATTGGTTGTGTAAAAAAATAGTCACTTCAACGTAGTTAAAATTAAAGCTACTAAGTACACATTGTGTGCGAATCAGACATTTAATACTTTTAATGGCTCAATCGTGTATAGCACTTACTATTAGCGCTTTTGTTTTGATGTCCCAACTCGAACCATTGACCATCTTGTTCTCATTTGTCGCATTTGTAGAGTCCGTGTTATTCTTCGTACCACAGATTATTTCTGAGAGTTCACAGAAAATTGGTTTCCACCCACGTGACCACACTCGATAACGTCTGTCATCGTTTTCCTCCATTAGAAGCTTTGAAGTTGAAAGTTGCAAGATTTCATTTACTTCTCATTTTGTGACAATTTGGCGCATTGCATCAATAGTAATATCCTAAAATACCTGAGGCTGTTGATGAGGGATTTTAGCCATTTGCGCCAAAAGTCCGAAAGCTTGTTCGCTTACTTCCAGAGTTGATGCGATGTTACCAGCAATGTAGATCAAGTATTTTATAATTGAACCAAATGAATTTCTCAAGTTTACCTCACCCTTCAGGCACTTATCTATTCGTGAATCAAAAACAATGCATCTTTACACAATTGTACATGTTAATATTCCGCACGCTATTTTAAGGATGAATTTATGCACATCCGTAAAGTAAAAAGTAACAAGTGAGAAGAACAATTGTATAATTTTAATCATCGTACCCACAATGTGTTGCAATAATCTAAATGAATCTGCACCAGCATCTTTATCGTTGTGGCTAAGCATATTTGAAACCAAAATTGAGAGTATTGCAATCCAACCAGAAAGAAGTAGATCACCGTACAAACTGATCACTGTTTCAACAAAACCTAAAACCGCTTCTCGTGTAGTGTGTGATCTGACAAATAAAAATATTTAATGACATTATGATTGCGGATTCTCAAAGAAAAAATTTTAACACTTGGAATCTCCTGTTGTTATTTACAACAGCTAATTCAATTATTTAGATAACGGCAGTACCAATGTGTCGAAACGGACAACCACTACTGTGAAGTCATTACATACCTAGTATTTGTGATTATCACTTGAAATGGTGAAAAATAATGGTTTTGAAAGCGATAGCCATTGAGCGTTTCTTTTTTCAGGAGTTTCAGCACCAATTTCTCTATTGAGTCAATCGCTAATGTTGAAATCTCTCCTTTGGACGAACAGGCCAAATGACAAAAGTAGTCGGCGACAACCTAAAATTGAAAACCGTTGTCGATACAATAGAAAAAAACACTGCCTCTTGCTTGCTCAAAGTGCACATTTTAAGGAGTTACCTGCCAAATTTGTGACCATTGTAAAGCAGGGCGGTAGAAATTTCCGTCTGCCACTTCATTAATCTTTTCGTACATGAGATGCCGCGGAGTCTCAGAGTTCATCATATCATGCAATGCCACCTTTTTTACAAATGGAAATGATAAGCAATTGTTTTTATAATAATTAAAGCTGGTAATAGCGTACTTAATCAATTAATTGCATTTAAGCCGACATAATTTGTGATGAAGCATTTTGTTTTGTAATTTACCTGACACAAGGCCTGAAAGAAATCTGTCATTGCATCGCCCGTTAACATTTCAGAACGCTTGAACACTTTTTCTACAGCGTTTGCAATAGATTCCTTGACACTCGCTGCGCATAAATAATTTTGCAATATGAATAAACATAATTACAGATATTGTATTAATCAGATATGAAGAGATCAGAGAATCAGATAGCATGGGGTAACTTGCTACTACAAGAATAAATGATTGAATCACAGAATAGACCGTGAGAAAAACTGAGAGCATTGCACATTTGTGTATTACGTGTAATACGCAAATAGAGATAATTCTCGGCATTTCTATTTTTACTTACGATAGAGCACTGTGCCTGCAGGATCCCATATTTTTTTCTCTAGAGATTCCTTTAGTGAGCCGGCCCACGCCGCCCACCCAGAACCGCCACTAGAACTTGCGCCACCGGCCACATTTTGTTGTACAGGTAGCACAGGACTATTTGATCTACTCGAGTTCCTCGACTCAACCAGAAGTGATGTGGACAAAAGTTGTGATATGAACTTTAAAATGTGCAACCATGACCCTCCCAAATGATTTCCTATTTGATATTAGATTTGACATGTACATATCTTTAGATCATATTATTATTAAATAGCATTAAATTAAATTGAACAGGAAAAATTGAAAAGATGGTATAATGAGAATGAGACAGAATGGGAAAGCGTTCAAAGTTGAAAGAGAAATTCATTTAGTCTACACGAGGAAATGAATTTTAGAATTTTAATTAGATTAAAATAATTTCAGTCCTACCTTCAGCAACACCAACGTCAAGCAATGTGAGAATTATATCTACGCTGCGACACTTCATCTCAGTTGTGGTTGTAACGACTGTTTTGGTAACACCATTCTCAGTCATTGTTAATGTCGACGTGGACTTTGTAACAATTTTCGAGTTGATGTGCTTTCCTCTAATTTCGTCAAGCGCTGAGCTCGCCAGTTTCCCCAGTGCCTGAACAAACGACTCCTTTTCATTCTGAAAAAAATGTCATATCATGTCAAAATAATTTGTGCGTGTTAGTAGAAAGATAGGACAAGCTGAAAAATATTTTTCGATGATTCGTTCAAAGTTTTAAAATACACAATTTCAAGCTATTTTGCGTGCAAATATGTAAAAATCGATTCAAAAATTTCTCTCAGACTTACATCCAACTCAAGAATGCAGGCCACACGAATTCCGCTGTGTAGTCCCTCAAGACACATATCTGAAAGTCTCGTATCGTTTGTGCTCTGAAGGGCGTTAATTAGCGCAGTTAAGAAAAGTGGCCCGCACACCTGAATTCATATTATGAAATTTACGCGTTGAAACGACAAACATTCTTAATTAATTTGTTATTGCTTACTTTCAATGCATATATCATTGCGGAATCAAATATCAGTTAGCATAAATTCATGAATTATAGGTATTAATTATAATTTTTAGAAGAACTAATTGTATTATAGTAATTATTACATTCACTACCTTGATCATGCGCTTAACATGCTTCAGTTGTCTTCCTAATGAAAAATGCGATCTCAGCAGACTGGTTGCTTCCAAAATGAATTTGATAGCATCCAAAATCTCCTTTTCACTTCTCTCAACAATTTTAAGCCATTTTGATGGGGGATGATAACCCGTATCTCTTTTGTAATTGTCTGTAACATATGCAATTATCGCTAACGTTTATTTTTAGCTCAACAAAACTATTTTCCCATAGAATAGAATAAATCATGTCTTTTCAAAATAGAAAAATTTATTAATAGGCAAATTATTGGAGTTGTAACTTGTGACAGAATTTATTATGTGGATGGTTATCACTGCAAGTTCATCATGTAAGCGTAATTATATCAATTACATCAATCTAGTATGATATTCTCGCAATTTGCAGCTACGCTAATAATATGACTCGCCATAACCTCCCGGAGACTTTTTTATTGTGTGAAGTTATTTGGAAAGAAGTAATAATTAAACTCGAGCTAGACAATTTAACTATTGACAATAAAAATTATCGTTTACGTTTCAATTTCTTAACTTACCCTCAATTTCATCATAAATCGAAGACAGGAAAGTTTCATCCAATGGGTCACATCCATTTATGGCTCGGTTCAGCTTTATAAACTGACTTTTGCTCATTTTGCTCTTGCCCTAAAAAGTTAAACAACAGAATAGAACGAATTAAATGACTTTATAAGAATGACTATTCTTAATGTGTGTGTAACAATTCGAACACATGGAACTCGTCCCATTTCATTCATAAAATAAAAATACACACTTTTGCATAAAACCAGACTCAAATTACAGTTTGTATTACGAAATCGTATTTATATATCAAAATATTATATTTTGTCGCCTGCTGCCACTTATCACAATCAAAGTATTTACACATTCTCCCTAGAAGACAGCTCAACCATGATTTAATTGCAAACATTATAATATATCATAACTCAGATGGTCTATATATTTATTTAAAATCATCGCTATATTCTTTTTATTGCCATTTAAATTAAAATTATACTCTAATTTCAGCTCTCAGCTTTTTCACTGCCCAGCAGCCACAGTACAGCGCGATATGCATGGCATTTCCGCGTGAGACCTATAAAAATTAATACCCTACGTTTTTATATAAAATCTAGCCTAAATAAAATCACACGTTTTTATTAAAAACATCAGACTATCAAACTTGAGTAGCTTTAAGTAAGTGACATCTCGGGCCATAATTAAGGATAGGCGTTGTCGGCACAAGTATCATATTCTGTGTGCTCTGGGCTTAACATGAGAAAACGTGATTAGCAACTCCTTTTATGTCTTTGGTTGGACAGACAATAAAAAGTCAAGTCGTTACAATTATTGTGTGGGGTCGGTGAGAAAATATGCTTATCATTAATATTACAGTCTAAACTATGACACAAAAAAGACTTATTAAAAGCAAATCCAAAGTTTTGTGTGTTCATAAACTACTTTTAAATTCTGCATTCGAATTTCGATTGAATAACGCCAGTTGCATACTCAAACTATTATTTTGTTACTTGTTTTCTAGAAAAACAACGAAAAATGCTACAAAGCTCTAAAATTCACACAGCATATCACAAATGAGTGATAACATCGTGTGTGACAAGCCTTTTGCACTTTTTATAATTCAACACTGTAACAAGACTAACTGCTGCTAGCCGCTAGGCGTAAAGTGTACTACAATATAAAACATAGCCGTAAGAAATATAATTGCTCCATAAAAATGATAAGTTGTGATAAGTTCAAGTAATTCGTTTTTATAAACTTTCTTCCCTTAACTTTCATTTATCTTGGTCATTTGTATGAAACATAATGCCTAAATATTATCAATAACGAATGGTGCACAGTTTTTCATAGTAGGTTTCTAACTACTATCTACTAACATAAAACCTTACTTTTCAACAAATGCTCAATTAATATTCGTCTGAGGATGGTTTCGTACAGGTTTTGTTTTGCATCAAAATTGCAATACAAGAAGAACATTTATTACAATTAGCAACCGCATCTCGTCTGTCACAATCATATTCATCTTTGAATATTCGGTCAAAAGATCCATTCTTAAGGGAAGTAAACTAAAATATGACAAAGAATAATTTCTAATTTGCGTTCCTACCTTTTGTCTGTTGGTCTAAAAATTCATGGGACAATATTTTATTTCGTAACTGTTAACTGACTTACTTAATTTAGTCAAACACAAAATAAAATAAGGCCGGGTTCAGAATTTTCAATTATTCAATTCACCCTCATTAAAATGAAAATTGCGACTTCCTGAATGTAAAAATCCTAACCATCTTTAAAAATTCTCCAAACGCTGCACAACTTCCGGCTCTTGTTCCCGTTCTACTTCAACTCTAATCTAAAAACTCAACTCAGACAATCTAATTCATCTTAGGTTACGCTACTGGTTAAGATTCGTTTATACATACCTACTTAAGAAATTGTCACAATTTTTGGAATGCAAATACCCACACAAACACTGAGATTTATCAGCAGATAATATTAAAGGAGATAGTGTGAGATGTATTTGAAAGGTGAAGCGGAAGAGTAAGGATTAAACCAAGCAATAAAATATGCATTTGAGTTATCATTTTATTATTAAACACTAGGCACTCAGGCAAACGTAAACGACTACGTTAAGAGTAAACGACTCACATCCTTTCTACCGTCTTACTCAGCTAATAATAAAAACCAACATTTTTTTTGTCAAATGAATGCATTGTTTGTGCGAAGAAGAATTGACATGCAACTCTGATAATAGACGAAAACAAATACTGAGGTAACTGTGCACTACTTCTTCATTAAACTAAAAATTGTATTTAATTCACTCTTTTTGTCATTGCATAACCTGACCCGAGGTGTAGCCTACACCGTGTAGGACCCTAGATTAGGCAATCTAAAGGTTAAACATCGATTATGTTAACTTTCGAATGAAAACTTTTAACACAACGTATATATTTACTTCATATCATTTGTCAAATAAGATTTTAAAATATATTTGCCTAATTAAAGTAGACTCTTATCCACATTCAATTATTACAAAAACTATAGTGTCTCACTTATTGTTAGTACATATACGCCGTATAGTGGACATTATAATATAATTTATTGATCTGCTGA
>VYYJ01002755.1:0-19656 GCA_021029165.1 Cyphoderus albinus | reverse complement strand
AAAAGTTTTTTACTTACGTGTTACGTGCTGTCCCACAAATCCTGGAAAACTTGAGTGACGACGAGTTGAAGAAGGAAACAGCAAAATCCGACATCATCTCTTCAGTTATCAAGTGTCTCAAAGCACTGCAGTCGAGGAGCACGGACTCAGAGGAACAGATGAAAACGTTGGAGCTTTTTAGATTAAGAATGATACTTCGAATGCTCCAAGTATCATCGTTTAACGGAAAAATGAATGCGTTGAACGAGATCAATCAAGTGATCCAGAATGTCACGTCGCATTACACTTCACATCATTACAGACTTGACGAAGTCGAATACCTGACATCGAAGAACATTGCGGACTGGTTCGCTGAAAATCAGGTGCTCCAGATTGTTCTCCGAGACTCCCTTCATCAGCCGCAGTATGTTGAGAAATTAGAAAAAATTCTGAGGTTCATTATTAAGGAGCGGAGCTTATCTTTAAAGGATTTAGATGATATCTGGGCAGCACAAGTAAGCGAAAAAGAAACTAAAGCGACTTTTAGCCTTGTCGTAGTAATTTGTATTTGTTCCTACTAATTTCTCAATTTGTAAACATAGGTTGGAAAACACGATACTATTGTCAAGAATGTTCACGATTTGCTTGCCAAATTGGCTTGGGACTTCAGTCCGGATCAACTGGATCACTTGTTTGAATGTTTCCAAACAAGTTGGACAACGGCAAATAAAAGACAGAGGGAGAAGTTGTTGGAGCTAATTCGTAGATTGGCGGAAGACGACAAAGATGGTGTGATGGCGTATAAAGTTTTAACTCTTTTTTGGAACCTCGCTCAGTCTACGGAAGTACCCACAGAAATAATGGACCAAGCCTTGACTGCCCACGTTAAGGTTCTTGATTACAGCTGCTCACAGGTGAGTTAAATGATAAAAATCAGGAAAGCACACAATTTAAAACGAATGACTAATTTGTCATTTTATTGGTTTATAATTTTCTTTCTAGCAACGAGACAATCAAAAGTTTCAGTGGTTAAACAGGAGCATGGATAAATTAATTGAAGATGATGTTTTGTGGGTCATTCCGGCGATGAAGCACATGAACGAGATATTCAGTCTGTACCCGGAAGGCTCCTCAACTAATAAAAATCCTGCCACCACGTACCGTGCCCAAATTATTAACAAACTGCAAAGTGACAGACAGTTGGTTGTTAAAGTTTGTGACTCGTTGAATTCTTACATGGAGAAAGTTAGAGTATTTGTAAAAGGTTAGATTGATAAACCATGATCATTTGACAACTTCATAAATTAAATTGTTATTAATTTGTAATTCTGACAACTGCGTACTTTGTTAAATTGCAGAGAAAGGTGTGCTGGATCCTCATCAAGTGAAATTAGATGGGCGTTACTCACATCTAGACCAAATCAAAGAGCGATTAACCTTTTTATTATCTCTGTTAAAGGTTAGTTTTATCTAGAATTTAATATTGTAATTATTAATTGAAATCTTTAGTATCCAATTCTAAGTAAAACGTTATTAATTTTCTTCTGGCTAGGCTGGTGAACTATGGTTGTGCGAGGAACAAGCTAATTCGATATGGCAATGTTTAGCAGAAAACCCTGCTTTTTCTTCAGACCGAGAAATGTGCTTTGAATGGTTTTCGAAACTGATGCAGGGTGAAGATCCAGATTTAGATCCCAATATTATTCAACCGTTCTTTGAGAGGAAGATTTTAAATTTTGATGCCACATTGCTCACTGAAACCGGTCTCGAGTAAGAACAAAAACTTTTTGATTTGGTAGAAAAAAGCTTTATTTCAAACCCAGCTAAACTGTTTAATTTTTATTAACTTCCAGATGCTTTGAACGCTTTTTCAAGTTTGTAAATATCAAACAGAAAAAGTTACTGGTCAATAAAAGGGATGAAATTTCAATGGACGACGTACGTCATCTTGGCATTTTGAAAAAAAAACTTCTGCTTAAACGACGTTAATGAATTTAATTTTCAAGTATTCTTTATACTTTTTTTTTAGCTGGAACTGACAGGGACGGACTACATTTGGAAGATAATTTTATCGGGAAGTGAAGATATGGCATCGAAAGCTATTTGCTTCCTTCGACAAATTTGCACCGCTCTTGGGCCAAAATTGCTTCCAAATCAGTTCGACGTTCACGAAGACTTCCTGTCCTCTTGTGCGGACCGTCTAAAAGCTTCATATGATACTATTTTAATACTCGAAAAAGACAAGGATTCTACAAACAGAGTTCGTCAAGAAGTTACCAGAGCCTGCAGAGTTCTTAGAGTCTTATATGAATATGTTGTAGAATGCGATCAGGAGTACGGCGAAGAAAGGGCCTTTATACCTTTATATCGGTAAAATACATTTTCAATCATCTTTTTGATTTGTAACTCCTAAATTTTATGGGGAATGACGAAATTACGACTTTTGTGGGTTTCTTGTCAATCTAGTGCTCCAAGAGGAAAAAATTTCGTAGTTTACATTCGATTCCCAGGACCAAGTGGAAGAGGATTTGATGACATGGAAGTCTTAACACATACCAATGAAACGCCAGCCGGCTTACGTCGTCAGGTATTAATAATAAAACAGTGAATTGTATTTAAATTACTCAGTATCAATCATTGTGTAATGTTAATGTTTTTTCTTACTTAAGATTATTCGTCAAGTAAAGGAACAAATGCAGATAAATTCTGGTTTTAAATTGGACGTTTTCTATAACGGGGAAGTGATTGACCTCTCGGATGACCGAAGGACAGTTCACCAATTTGGTCTTAGGGATAAGATGGTAAGTAAAGATGCAGTTGCAGTACAATGAAGGAGTATTTTTTAATCGACTGATTGAAATGAATATATTTTTTCGCAGGTTATGCAAGCCAAGTTAGTACACAGCAACGTCCCCAATTCTCCAGACTCCAGCGAAGAGAGTTCTGGAGGTTCTCCCAATCATTTCACAGCTGGGAGTGATGGCCCAAACACAGACGCCGAAGAGTCATTGCCGTCTGTGGTAAGTCATCCCTAAGGCTAGGCAGACTATCAAGAATTATAAATGTGTAAAAAGTTTAAAATAATTTTATACCGTTTTGTAGATGATGTCAATGAGTGAGGTGAGAATGACCTTCCTCTGTAATTTGTGCGTGTTGGGTACCCAAATCGGTGAAGATCGACTGCGAGAGGCAGCCCGCATGAATTTGACAGTCCTTCCTTCCTGTCGACACACCATGAAAAGTCTGAAGGAAGCCTTTTTGACCGCTGCTCCTCCCCTCGTTGACAAGAAGCCTTATAGCATACTTTTTAATACTGACCCAGCCACAGTCCTGTACAGACTAGAGGTCCTGTATGCCTTGTTGTTTCCTGCGTCGGCCCAACACAGTTCCCAAACTTTGGAACTTTTACACAAATTTTTTGTTGCGGGTGGCGCCTCTATGGTTGTGGAAATGCTCACAAAGAACAACTTCATGCCGCTGGCAGATACAGCGACAAAGAGATCAGCCTATCTAACCGTTTTAAAGTTGACAAAGGCTATTTTAACGATAACGTCGCATCTATTGTATCGGTATGAGTCGGAAGGCAACACGCCGGCGAGAAGTGAACGCCTGAGAGTGATACAAGACGCCGTCAAAGTTGTTCCCAGTCAAGGAGCCGAATTCACTTTAAGGCAGACCGCAGAGAGAGTCTCTCACGGACTTTTTAACTACTGGAGAGGCAGTGCTCCGGACCCCCACAAAGAAGGCCTTAGAATCCTCCTAGTGTCGGCTGTTGAAGGGTCTCTTCCAGATCTGGAGACGATTCGACTTCTTATAAAACTGGCGAGTTCGGCAGCTACGGGATCCTTGGCGTATTTAAGTTCTGAGCAGCATCAAGCCAACCGGGAACCAACGGAGGATGACATAGCTGTTTGTGAAGAGGCTTTGGAGGCTTTGACATTGAGCTTCGTCATGAATCCTGGAGCATTGGACCACGTCCTTAATGAGCCAATGTGGAAAAACTTTGTGCGTCACGTTTTGTTCCATAGTCATTCGATCTCGGTTCGCGTGGTGGCTGGACATCAGTTTTACTCTATTGCAACCAAGTGCACCGGGAATTGCAACGCGCTTAACTTTTTTATCGGTTTCTTATTTGAAATTATCCAAAGTTCAGTGAGAGAGTTGCCGCAGAACTCGATGAATGTTTTTCACCTTCTTTGTAATTTACTGAGGTATTCGCATACCAACAACATTCCTCTGGCCAAGCATGAGCATTTGCTGAGTACTCAGATCGATTGGCTTAGACAGGCTAAGGTAAAAATTAAATTTTTAAATTAATTAAATTATTTTTGTAGATTTTGACATTTAATTGTACATTTTCTTCTTCCAGGACTATATCAAAAGGAACGGTGAAGGTTGTCTTCAAGAAGACCTACTGGAAGGTCACATTTGTGTGGCCAGGGAGTTGACGAATTTTTTGGTTCCGGAGAAAAAGTACGAATTGGGCTGTGATCCGAACCACACCGCTGAGTCAATGATTCGAGAAATTCTTGAAGACTTTGTGTTCCCTTGGTCGAAGGCATACTCGAATATGAGGAGATCCGGAGAAATTAGTTTCGAATCACCTGTTCAAATTTGCTCAACCCCAAGTACACAGAATGCTATTTTGGACCTGCTTGTGTCCCTCTGCACTGGATCCTATCCCAATATGAAACTAACGGTGGAGATACTAACTCAGCTTTTTGGATACTGCTTAGGTAAATCCTTTCTCAATTTCAGATTACGTTTCAATTTTGTATGTTTTCATCTGCTATAAAAGTGCTTTGAAAAATGTGTATTTGTAGATGGTGAAAGTACCCTTAACGAATGGGAATACTATCCTCCCGTTGGTAGCCGACCGTTTGGTGGTTTTGTGGGCCTAAAAAATGCTGGGGCCACATGTTACATGAATTCAGTTATGCAGCAGATGTTTATGGTAGAAAGTATCAAAAGAGGCGTGCTGGGCGTCACAGTGACAGATGTGGACGTTCCTGTGACTGATGACGGTAGCGGTAATGGAGGAGCGGACGACATTGGAGTGAGAGATTCGACAGACTCAGTGGCCTTGTCTCAGGGGTCGCACTGCACGATTGACTCGAATACCGATGACAGAAAGGCGTATTATGTCTGCATTCTCAAACAGATCCAATCCATTTTTGGACATTTAGCCTTGTCCAAGTTTCAGTACCATATTCCAAATGGGTTGTGGAAGCACTTTAGGTAATTTAAACGGATAAAAATATATATATTTTTTTTAAAGTGTCAAAAATGAGAAAATGACATAAAATTGTGTTTGTAGATTACAAGGCGAACCTGTGAATCTGAGGGAGCAACAGGACGCAGTGGAGTTTTTTATGAGCTTAGTAGAGAGTGTTGACGACGGACTTAAAGCACTGGGGGAGGAACAAGTGATGTCGAAGAATTTGGGAGGATTATTCTCAGATCAAAAGATTTGTAAAGAGTGTCCGCACCGGTACTCGAAGGAGGAGCCTTTTTCTGTGATTTCCGTTGACATACGTAACCATTCGAACCTGTTAGACTCTTTAGAGCAGTACGTGAAAGGGGAGCTTTTAGAAGGCGCGGACGCTTACCACTGTGAAAGATGTAATAAAAAGGTAAAACCGGACGTTTCCTTGCCTAATGATATTTTAAGGGTTTCACGAGTACTCCAACTTTAATTTGATAATTATTTTCTGCACAGGTCGTTACAGTAAAAAGATTATGCGTGAAGAAGTTGCCGCCAGTTTTAGCAATTCAATTAAAACGCTTCGAATACGACTATGAGCGCGTTTGCCCAATCAAGTTTAATGACTACTTCGAATTCCCAAGAGAGTTGGACATGGAGCCTTACACGGTTTCCGGATTGGCTAAAATCGAAGGGGAGATGATTGACCAGGATGACGCCGCTCTCCTAGGTCAGAATCTGTGCACAAAGTACAGGCTGACGGGAATTGTGGTCCATTCTGGTCAGGCGTCAGGTGGTCATTACTACTCGTACATCTCATTCAGGTAAGTCAAACAAATTCTAAAAAGGTAACAAAAAATATTATGTTTGCTATAACTTATTTTAAATTGATCCAGGTGTCATGATGGGATGTGGAGGTGGTACAAATTTGATGATGGGGATGTCTCAGAATGTCGGATGGATGATGACGAGGAACTTAAGAATCAGTGCTTCGGTGGAGACTATTCCGGGGAAGTGTTTGACCACATGATGAAGCGAATGAGTCTGAGGAGGCAGAAGCGATGGTGGAATGCCTACATTCTGTTTTATACTCGGGTTGACGTGGCTGACACTGGCGCCAGTGCCAAATTCGGGAGTATGTCATGTAAGTTTGGCGATAAAAGTGAAATAAAAATCTATGAGAATGGTTCGTTGGGATTTAGGAAATATTTATTAATTGCAGATGCAGATCGGCGACTTAAAATGCCAGCCATGATTGAGAAGAATGTTCTGAAGCAGAACGTGGAGTTTATGCATATTCGGTCTCACTTTTCACCAGAGTACTTTCAGTTTATTAAGAAGTTAGTGGCCGCTAATCACCATTTAATGCCTGCGACTATTTCAATTGAAACATCTGTGAGTACAATTTTAAATTTAATTTTCTCTGATAATATTTTTTGGAGTGGTCCTTTTAATGTATTACCTTGAAATGGTTATATTTTTAGAACGAAGAGGTGGAGCAACTGGCATTGTTAAGTATTCAAATGGCTACCCAGTTCCTGTTTTCAATTGGATTCAGAACGAAAAAGAATCTACGTGGAATTGCCAACGAGTGGAATGAGTACATCATGCCCTACATGAGAGTTTCTAGAAATGTTAGGTTCTGGTTTGCCACCAATGCTCTGTTCGTTGATTCTTGTCGGTTTGGAGAGTATCTTTTGGAATGTCCCAGTTCAGAAGTGCGGCAGACATTTTCAAAACTGCTAATTTATCTTTGTCATTGTTCAAAGAATGACGGATCCTTTACGTCATCCGTGCCAATGGCCTCACTCTGTAAGCTTGTTTTCTATTTGTTTTTCAGAAATTCTATGTCCATAAAATTTCGAAGTTGCCTAATTGATTTTGAATTTTTCTAGCTCGAAGGCAGGAGAAAGATTGCCAGCTGTGGGAGTGCATTTTGCAGGCAATTCTCCACCTTCTCAGAAGAGAGCTTTCCGAGTACGGACGTCATTTAGTGCAGTATTTTGGATTTTTCGTGGCCTACGCCAACCTCGGTGATAGAGAAAAGTCTCATCTTTTACAGGTTTGTTTGTTGTTTGAAATTAATCAGAATCTCACTAAAGTTAAATTCAGATTCCCAGATTTTACAATAAATGTTTCAATGTGTTGTTTCTTATTCTTGAACAGCTGGACGTCCCAGGAACGTTTATGCTGTTAGGGCTTGAAGACGGGCCCGCGCCTCCAATTAAGTACCAATGTGCTGACCTTAGCAAATTGCACCAAACCGTGTCATTACTTGTGCGATCCTGTGATGTGTCTCATCTATGCAAGCCTGCCGCAGCGGTAATTTCTAAGACTAAAGTTAACTGAGTCGTGGTTAGTAGATCTTGTTTCTGACTTTAGATTTAATTTTGACAGATTGAGGTTCAAAGACCGAACCCATTCAGAGTAGAGACTCAAACTGGAAAACCCATAATGACTTTACCTCAAAACCTCGAGGAGTTCTTTTATAGATACGGGTAAGGAAGATTCCAAGAAAAGAAACGTTTCTAACTTTTGGAAAATTTGTGTAATATTAGGCTACTATATTTTTGACTGATTTAAAATAATATTGGAATAATATTTTTCACAGGGAACTAAGCTGCAGTCCGTATATCAAAAAGATAATAGACGAGGCGTACACTTCAGAAGACACGATAATCTTACTTCAATTTCTATGTTGGGAAAATCTCACGTTTTCCGAGATCGCCGTTATGGAAGTTCTAAGTCGAATTGGATACTCGTACACGACAGATTTAAAGGCATTTTTAGACTTACTCATTAGTTTACTACGAATCGACGACTCGTGGCAAAATGAAAGGATTACCAGTGCACTTAAAGGTATGGTTATCATTTAATTAATGGCTTGTCCTTTTGTAAATACTCGGAAAAACATAAACGTTTAATCGTCCTGTGTTTGTTTTTCCTTTCAGGATTGCCAGACGAGAAAGATGGTCTAATTGATATTATCCATCGTAACAAGACTAGTCACCCGAAACGAGCGTACCTTTTCATCAAGTGTGTCACTAATCTAATGGAGCCGAATAGTATTGGGCACAACGTTCTGTTAAGCGTGCCGGAGTTAATGGCGAAGTGGTGTGCGGCTGTTGAGTGGCTGCAACACGAACTCGAAAGAAGAGCCCCTGCCTGCACATCGGCCTATGGCTACTCCACCACCAGCTGGTCACCTCCTTCGAATGAGTCTTCAAATGGTTCGTTTTTCCTGGAAAGGTCGCTCTCCGCGAAGCAGACGCTGGAGAAAGCACTGGAGCTACGAATCGACCCAGAGCAGGTTAGATTTGAGATTGAAATTGAATCACACTTTTCAGCACGCTTTATTGTTTTACGGAAACTTATCAACGTTTCCTCTACCTCTAGAATTTTTGTTTTTGTTCACCTCCTTTAATTATTCTGAGCTTAAATTTTAATAATTTTGAATAGGTGGAAAATGAAGAAGATCAAATCTCCAGTGAAGGGGAAGACGGAACCAAAGTAGGCGCTGAAGTTACCAGTGTGGGCAGCATGACCTCCAAACGAAAAGTGCGAGTAAGGGTGGGCTACGCTGCTCCTCTTCGAAATGCGGACGATCCTGTGGATATCCCTCCGACTGAAGGAAGTAAGCCTCCTTACATGGAGAAAATCGATGACTTTTACTCGAAGGGACTTTACAAGGATATCTATAAAGATGTGTCTACCGGGGGCGTTCCTTGGGATGACAATGAACTAATTTCGAAACCTACGAAAGGAGTGAATCAGTTGGAAGAAAAAGAGGAAGTGGTGGAGAAAGAACCCCAGCAGCAGCAACAGCCGCAACAAGGAAAAGATGTAAAAGCTTACGAAGAATTGAAGGAAGGGGAAAAATTAAACACGCTGTACAGACAATTGAGTGATTTTGTGACGGTGGGTGATAAATTTCCAAAGTTGACCGTGTCGGAAAACACTGATACGGTTGAAGAAGACGCTAAAGAAGGTACATTTTTAATTAAGCATTAGTAGTTTTTGTATAACCAAAGAGGACCAAGTCGAGTTAAGCTGACGTTCCATTAATTATTTTTCTGTTTAGGGGTAGCAAATACACCTCAGAAGGCGCTCGCTCCTGACGTAGTGGACACTGACAAACCAAATCCGGAAAGTCACTCGTCGCCGAATGAAATTAGGAAGAAATAAAAACACAATCGGTCAATGTGTTTTTAAAAATTGGTATTTGGTTCAAAACGGAGATGATCAGCGTCTGCAGATAATCTGGAATTAGAAGACTACAGTTTAAATTCAAAGTTGGAAAATGATTATGGTGAACGAAGAATACTTACGGACCGTTCCTTGAATGTTGTTTTATGTGTGTACGTACACACAGTGTTACACTCTACGACGAAACGGTGAAAAATACTGCGTTTTATTACTTGTGCTATTGAATAATGATAAAAATATTAAATTATGTGTGTATATAATAATTATGTAATTAATCAGCTTAGATATGCACGTACGTTTAAAAATAATTAAGAGCTGCGGAAGTCTTTGATGATAATGACCAAATCACTTCGAAAATTGTACCGTATGGCGTAAGTATGTAGGTATGTATTTTAGGGATGAGACATTCAAATTATCGAATATGGCATGGCGAAAACGCTGACTTAATTAAGATTTTAGAGACAGTGACGTTTACTCATTTTCTGGTTTTATTGTCATTTTCTTGCGAAAAACTTTTACATCCAAGAATAAGGATAAATTTATGTAAATAAATTCTGTTGTGGATTGTTGAAAGCGATGGACAAAATGCTTTGGTTAAAAATTTGCTTTGTTTCGATCGTTTTGTCGATTATCTTGTTGAAAATAAAAGCGTAAAAAAAAGGATTTTTCTTGTAATGTAATTGATCCACAGTTAGCAAGCACCCCCTTTCAGAGTTGCGTATATAAAAATTGCATATTATTATTAAATTAATGAATTTGTTTTGAATCTTTTTTTGTGGTGTTGTGTAAACAATGTCAACTGCAATAGCACAATATACGTATTATAATATAAATGATTAATTAACTAAATAAGTAGATTCGCTTACTCAAAAATTGTGAGTTTATGATATTTAATTGTAGCAGAATCGTCAATGCGTCAAAACATCCTTCGCAATGCAATTAATTGAAATAAATCCTATCGTTTCGTCTAAATAAATTTGAAGAGAAGGTCATTTTTATATTTTAAAAAGTGTAATGGTAATTAACTATGATAATTAGAAATAATGACAATTAACAAAGTATCCTAATCCTGATGGATGACCGAAGAACCTAATACAGCTTAATCAATATACGTAAAGGAAATCAGTGTCTATCTATCTTTATACTCGGCTGCGTCCATCCAATGAAATGGTATTTAATAAGTGAGCCTTTTGCATGCCTGTTTCTTGAAAAAAAAATCGTACAAAGTACGAAACTTAGCTTCAGGAAGATAATTAATAAATTACATTAAATTAATACTGCTCGATTTTGACTTTTCTAAAGACAATGTAATTAAGTAAGTAAAAGTAACTGCTGTACGTGCTGGTCGTTTTGTGTTTCACTCGCTCATCATTGCGTATTTGACTTAAAAGGGAATGGAATGAAACAGGAAAATTGCACGACTATTTACAATGAATTAATCAAATATTTAAGTACTTAATTGCTAGTTTATTAAGTACTTGATTTAAATAATGGTGTGCTTTATCAAAACTATTTAATTGCCAATCTTGCGTCATGGCGGATGTGAGAGTTTTAATTAAATTCTATTGTATTTCATTCGATTTTTTTTGAATTAACAGAAAAAATGTTAATCACTCATCGGTTATTTTGTTTGAAAGGCTTCAAAATCTGTAGATAAATTGTAATTTTCCCCAATTAAAATACAGTTAATTAGTTAATTTAAGTTAAATTGTAAATAACGCACTCGTATATTTATGTTTCATTATTATTTTAGAAACAGAAATCCTATGTCATTTCCTCTGAGTAAACATTGCGATACAAACTATCGGAAAGAAAATATTGTAATTAATTGTAACGTTGCACAGCCTAAGCCTAATTAATTTGATTATAGTAATTAAGTGGTATTTGCACAGCTGCAAGATTTGAAATCGAGAATGTCAAGCAGTAAGTAAAAGCATCGTATTTAATAATTGTGCATGCCTAAATAGAGTACTGTACAGTATTTAGTTAATTTAAGATAATTAAAGAGAAAGCATTGAGAAAAATTGCAATTGTATGATATACGTACGTATAACGTGAATTAATAATAATTAATGGTGTATGTAAACTAATTAATTAAAAATAAAGTATGGCACTGTTAATGCAGCATCTTTATTCTCGGACAGGCTGTACTAATTTAAGTGTCAGAATGCAAATGACTGAATTTCAATAAAAGAAAAAAGTACGCTGTGTTTGAGTACGTAATAAAAAAAATGAAATAAAATAACGAACCAACAACCGTCAACGCCAAACCAACAACGTCATCGACTTTCTCTGGTTATTCTTTGCTTTTCTGTTTTACCGCAGTAAAACTACTATACACACATTCATTCGCACGTAAAAAAAACCCTCTTCACGGCATCGGCATTCTAGGGAAATAAGCAAGCATTTTGCATGTTGCATGCAAGAAAAGGCTTTTATAAGAGACAGGGGACGATTTTCTCCGGGAGATCCACCCGAATCGTTTCATTTTGTTTCATTGATGTCACGCATATGCCTTTTAACGACCTCTCACTTCTCCGCTTACTTCAACATCCAGCAAAGTGTACTGCTCCAGCAGCGGTTGCTACGTATGTGCTCGATGTTTGGAGCTGGGCTGTTGTGTCCGTCCGCTACTGGAGAATGCAGGGAATTTCACTCCGGAACTGTCCGTACAACACTTACGTAATCTACTGAAAGTATGAGCTGCCCGAAGAGTTATGACAGTTTGATACTGTGATGCATGGAGGTTCCCTAGCACAGCCAGTGCTTTCCGTAGCGTTGCGATACGCCAGTTATTCACCCTCCAGATCAATAAAACTGAGTTAGGAGAAAGTCTTCCTGAGAACACACAACATACACGTACATTACACTTTGCTCTGACTCACTACGCCATACGCCAGTTATTCACCCTCCAGATCAATAAAACTGAGTTAGGAGAAAGTCTTCCTGAGGACACACAACATACACGTACATTACACTTTGCTCTGACTCACTACGCCAAAAGCGGAGACAGTTCAGTTTCATTTCAGCTATCGAATTAACAGCTTAAGATTGTCTAGTATTTAGCTTAGGTGAAAGTATATTGCTTATGTATTTTCACTTTATTTAGAGATTACAGAAAGAGTTATTGCAGTGGAAGAAAGTCAATGATGTTGCACAACTCTTTCTTTTTTGGAAAAACCCATTTCTGCGATTTGACATTAAAAATATCACACTGATGGATGGATTATTGAAAGAACACTGAGAATGGGTTTCGTTTTATGTGATAAAATAAAGTTATTTTCATACTTGGGTTTTGGATTAAAGCCAAGAAAAGATTCATTCATTTTTGGTTGTGTTGATTTCTCTCGGGTGAAAATTCTCGAGTGAATTGAATTTTGTCCTTCCTTCGACCTCTTCTCAAACGAGGTTATTCTATCCAGCGAGTTAGACGCAAGTAGAGAGTGGAGACACTTTTTAAAATTGTTAGACACAATATTTTTTCCAGCAACTCAATTTCTCTACAAGAGTGAAAGTTGTGAAAGTGAGCAGAAGAGAGAGCATGGCATTGTCTTTAAGTTTCCCTTCTTCAAAAACGGATTCGGGTCAAAGTATCTTTGAGACTTGTACACCTGAAGCGGAAGTTGCGAGCAGCAAGGTAGAGACAGAGTGTGAAAGTGTTTCAGAGAGTGCGGCAATTTCTGCAAATCGGAAGTCAGAGGAGAAAGAAAAGCAGAAGAAGCCCTGGAAATCAACACCGTCATTGAATCTTAAGGGATCGGCAAAGTCACCCGATGAAGTGAAACATTCCAGAGTTGCTGCAGTTAAACCTCCAGGTGCTTCTTTCATTCCGGTTCCGGTAAGTTTCGTTAGTAAAAGAGCGTCCAAAGAAGAGAAAAGTGGGCTGACACTGGAAAATTTGATAAACTCAAACTCTTCTGCCAACAAAGCCCTGCCTGATGTGACCGAGTCGCCCCAGACTCCATTCCAAAATGATAAGCCTTGTGATTTGCTGGCTCAACTGGAAATTGTGAAGAGACAGAGAGAAATGGAAATTGAAAGTAGTACCGGAAGAGAGAGTAGCGAAAGCGACTCCGTAGATGACAACGGGAATCCACTGGAAATGTCTGGAGAAGAGGGTGAAATGACTGGAAGTGGTAGTGGTGTAGCAGACGACGAGAAAAATAATCCCGATGACCTCGCCCAGGTCACTGACAAGTCTCCTGATAAGACACCTCCCGCAACCTCATTGACTTTACAGGAAGAATCTTCAGAAGCAACTTCACTGGAAGAGAGACACAACAAAACGCCTACATCGAACTCGGCCGATAACTCTGACAGAACTCCAATTCCATTTTCCCTTCCCCATGAGAAGTCACCAGACGAGCCGAAATACTTTATCAATGCCGCAGCCCTGTCCGAAGACAATTTCGAACTCCCTCCATCCCCAGCGCCCTCCCCTTGCAGTTCTCACTTTAGCAGTCTCAACTTTGTCGACCCTTACCCCAGTCTGTGTCCGTTCGTCCCAGACAACAATACCCAGCCGGAGAAAGCAGAAATGTCCCTGGAGAAAGCCCTAAGAAAATCCGGCATCCCAAAGAAAGGGATGAAAATTGTCACTCCGCAGCAAGAAAAAAGTTCGCCTCTACCTCCATCCAAAGACTTGGTTCGTCCCAGAGTACCTGTTTCCAAAAGCTTCCCCGACATCGTCCAAACCACGTTTGGAGGCTCAACTGAGGCGGATGATCATGATGGTCACCATCTCAGTGGAAAGACTACAAAAGATAACTCCGACACTGAATCACTTGTCGCCGATTCCCTGGAGGAGTTGAGACAAGAACCTCCAGAGAAACGTTCTGCTAGTGACGGGATTGTAAGAAAACAAGCAGAAGTAGAGGCAAATAAACCTCTCAAAGCTTTCGAGCAACCACTCCCCTCATACGCAGCATTTGATCCCATGACTGAATCGCAAATTGGAGGAATTTCTGCGGAAAAGCCACCAGAAGCTTGGGTTATCGACTTTAACTCCTTATCACTGGACTCCGACCTGATGGAGAGTTCCGCGTCACAAAGAGAGCGGAAGTCGAGCATGAGCAGTAATCCCAGCTCATTGGCATTCTTTGTGAACCTGGATGAGAAATCAGAAGCTGGAGGAGGCAGTAAAACTGTTGCCGGAGCTTCGGGATCGAGCCAGGAAGCATCGCAGCAGTCAGCAACGGCTACACCAGACAAGAAAATTTTCACAATGTTTGTTGACCTTGGTAATGAGAGTGAAGATGCAGGAGGATCTCAAGCATCGCAGATACCGCAGCTTCAGAGGTCATCCGACTCGGAGTCCTTAATGAGTGTCAGTATGACGCTTGGAAGTGGCAGCAGTGGAAATAAACGAGCTGGCATTATCAACAAACCTGTCATGAACATCATGGAGACTTCCGTTGGCGGAAATAAATATCCAGTTAATAGAAGATTTCCCAGTCCCATTTTCCAGCATAGAGCAGCGGCCGAGGCAAGCCGGAAGGCAGCGCGGATGGAAATGCATAAAGAACGAGATAAGCCTCATGGACACGGCCATAGTAAAGAACAGTTTCTTGACTCACTCGAACCTCATTCAATGGCATTTATGCAAATGACCCCAAGAAACAATGATGGAGGGTGTGGAGGTGGAGGCCCACCTGAGGTGATGCTGAAAAGCCAGCTTATTGACAGTACCTCGAGTAACCGGTCAAGCTTGCATGTGGCCAATGTTCTTGACGCCTCTTTTACGAGCAGTTTGTTATCATCCATGGAAAATTCGTCACCTACTGATATGGAAGTGTGTCAAGGTGGTCCCTGTTTCAAACTGGGGAAGGACCTCCTCCGAATGTTCCAAGAAGGCATCAATCCCGATGTTAATATCGTGGTAAACGGGAAATGCATTAAGGCACACAAGTGCATTCTGGCCTCCAGGTCACAGTATTTTGCTGCCATACTCAGTGGCAACTGGGTGGAGTGTGCTGGAAATACAATTAATCTAGACGGGTATGCATAAATTATAAGCAGTGNATTCTGGCCTCCAGGTCACAGTATTTTGCTGCCATACTCAGTGGCAACTGGGTGGAGTGTGCTGGAAATACAATTAATCTAGACGGGTATGCATAAATTATAAGCAGTGCCTTGTATGCCCTTGTAGCTTATTATGAGTCTTAAGGGTGCATTATGCTGCAACATTTTTCTCTTTCTCCAGATTTTCCTACACCGTTGTGCAGTTTACTATGTATCACATCTACAGTGGCACGAACGAGATTCCAGACACAATCGACTTGCTGGAACTGGCCACACTGACTGATCTACTGGGACTTGAGGGTTTGAGAGAGAATATCAGCCAAACGATTCGGGCCAAATTTTGTCATAACTTCCACAGGGTTCGTTTTCACATTAGTTCATTTCATATTTATAGTAATAGTTTTGGGCGCATTAAGGGATCAAACATTTGTTACGCCATGCTATAAAAAGGTTATGAATTTTTATGTTTATTACACATTTATTAGCCTTGCACGGGCTGCATTGCTGGAGTCATAGAATGTTTCCCTATTGCAATTTGCCTACGGGATGGACGAACTGCACAGAAAGATGACGAAATGGATTTGCAAACATTTTGTTAGAATCTGGCCCACCAAAGCTTTTGCCAATTTGGGAGACGAACTAATAGAGAAGTGTCTTAGATACAGTGTTAATCACATGGTAAGTTTACAAGGAAAATGGGAAAACTTTCCCTCTTCAATTTTATTTAATAACCTCGCTCTAGGCATTAGCGCAAAGCATCTCACAACTCAAAACAACTCATCTCTTACGTATTACGTGTACAGCCCGGAGAAAATGAAAGTCTTAACTTTCTCCAACTTTCACTGCAACAAAAACCACTTCATTTTCATTTTTAGTGAAAAAAGATTTTTTTACTGCATTGCAGTCCGTGGACAACATATTGGATCATACCTTGGGATGTGATCAGCTACTGACAACGATGCCAACCGTTAGGTAGGTGAATATCTTACTTAACCTAAATGAAAGAGATGGAATAGGAGCCATTCTGTGTTCACTCTTCAATTTCCTCCAATTATTATTTTTATTACTATACTCAAAGTTTTACTTCGATGGCCATTCTCTTTCTCATTTTATAGATGGACTGAGCCAATCTTTAGCATTGTGGGGCAACTTTCGGAGGTGAGGAATGCATGAAAATTTGGTGAGGTTGAGGAAACCATTCTTGTGATATATGTAAATGTTTTCAACTAGAAGACGTGTCACTCAGACTCCGATAAATGCAATGCAACATTATGCATTTATGCAATGTTTGTTTTCAAAAAGTCGTTTTGTGTTTTGTTTTTAGGCTTGTGTGCAGTACATTGGAGAGCATTTCTGTGAAGTACTCCAATCAGAAAAGTAAAGACAGCAAAAAATCCATTACCATTTTTATTTCATTCTCCCTCTTTCGTTGTTACGATTCATGTATCGTTTCGTATTGAATATCTTGGGGTACGTGATCTGGTAATAAAATCGTCTTTCACTTTGTTTCTATTAAGATTTCTCCTCTTCGGCAAAGGGCAGACGTGGAATATTTCGAGGATCGAGGGAACCTTCATGGAAGCACTGAATCTTCTGAAACCCGATGAGGCTTGTTTAAGCCACACCGCGTTAGCTCGACTCATAGAACTCGGGACTGAACTCATAGATGAAGTTGAGTGGTCCACGGTAGCAAAAATTTTAATACACACACAAAACATAATAAATCCAATACTTAAAATGCTCCAAATTACCTCTTACTATTTTTAGTCATCTCTAAAGAAAAAGACAATTTTTGCAACTTTGTTCTTTTTTATGGTCATTTCTGTGGATAGCTCTTTGTCGACTTTTTGAAAATGCTGAGGGGAGAAATCGAGCGCTATCTTTTGGCTAATGCTTCCAAAGCCGTTCTCTCAAAATGCTGGGAGCAGTTGGGTCAAGATGTTCGAAAAAAGATTTGTACATCAAGCTTCATGGGATATGATAAATTTGGAAATAAAATTGTTAAGAATCAAGGAAGTGGACATGGAGGATCTGGAGGGCATCATCATCATCAAACCACGACCACAGTGCCGTGTGCAAAATGTCAAGCCGACGACAAAGGAACAGCGACCTTCAGGCCATGGCTCATCCAAATCGTCGAAAGCGGCATCAAAGCAGATGTCAGTTCCAATCACCACCACTGTGACAAAGGAGCCTAACAAAGAGCCAATTTTGTCCCCAATGACCACAAACCCGGCAAAGATCGCTTCTGTGCGACCAATGCAGGCTCAGGCCCAGCCGGCCGCAAAGCCTCCAGTTGGTGGCACAAACAGCCGACATCCACCGGTCACAGCACCGGCGGTTTCCAATGCTCGACAAACATCTTCTGCAGCAAAGCCGAGAAGTTCTTCGAGCAGCTCGGCACAGGGAACGGTGGAACCGAGAGAAAATAAAACCTTGAGTAGGGTGAGCGCGCATAAGTCATTCACGCCGCCACCCGCGGGTCATGCGAGAGCTTCAGGTTCAGTCCCACGGAAATTTACATCAGCGGAGAGAGAAAAGTCGTTTAACAATTCGCCTCGTGCGGCACACACATCTTCCGCAAGCCGGACACCAATGAAGCCATTAACGCCATCGAAAACAGACTCGCCCATAATCCAACATGGTACGGGCCAATACAGCCGAACCACAGCGGCAGCCACCGCCCGAAGGGCGGCAAAAGCACAACCTCAACAACCCACTAATAAAGGAAACGTACCTCAGACGAAGGTCTTCTTGACGAATTCCGCCAAGGCGGCCGCAGTGTCAAAGCCAATCTTGAAGGGTGCGGCCTCAGTGTCAAAAAGGACGCCATCCTCCTCTGCCACCTCGCTCCACTCCCAACAGAGCACCGCTTCTTCCAGGAACAGCACTCATGGTGGACATTCTCATGGTTCACAGATTCAGCCCCGGTACCTCAATACGAAGGAGTCCAGTGGACATCTTAAAGCAGGTGGTGGATTCTCAGCGAGAAGTTCATTTTCCAACGTGGAGCGACCGGGAGTTGTAAAGCCAAAGCCCGGTCCTGAACGGGCACAGCGGAGAAATACCTACAGTAACAACCTTCAAGCCGGAAATAAAAATAATTCAAGTGGTAGTGGTGGTCCGGCAACATCTTCGGGTTCTGGCGGAAACAAACGACCTTTGAGTGGAGGCAGCATTGGAGGAAATGTGGTCGCCCCCCACTCAGCCAACATTGGTGGTGGAGCTCACGTACCGGCTAATAGAAACATGACTGAAATGCAAAATAACTACGCCAAGGACAACGTCATGTCCAAATCGACAATTGAAACTGACAGTGGGGAAACCAAAATGAGGACTTTGGCAGAAATTGGTCGATCCAGCACATTTTCCAAGGACGAGCCCACTATTCTGGGAAAGATGGATGGATCCACGTACGGAACTCTGGATATGGAAATCTCACCTTAAAAATTATTTAAAAGCGAAAAGATTTTTTGCCAAAAAATAAAAAAAAATCTTTAGAAAATAGGAACGCCTGAAAAATAGCTTTTAAAAGAAAATCATCCGTAAATATGAAAAATAGATCAAAAACCGAATGGAAGATTTTGAGCCAGGCTATAAATAATCTGCAATCTTAATCTCTAATAAATGAAAAATAGATCAAAAACCGAATGGAAGAGTTTGAGCCAGGCTATAAATAATCTGCAATCTTAATCTCTAACATGAAGCACCTCTCCATCTATTTAAAAAATACATCCATTAATTATTGCCTTGCTACCTTTTTCATTGTGTCATGCATGATGCCACATTTGGTGAAAACCTGTCGTTTCTTACAGTTTAATCCTCGTCCTTTCAACAGTTTTTAATTCAATCAATGTTCACTCAAGAGCATACATCAAATAGCAGCTTTAACGATTAATTATAATTATCACAACTAAAATTAATTCGCTGCCTGTAATAATAATTTCAAGTAATGTGATGAAGAAAATAGATTTTAAGCACAAAGGTTTTTTTATTTTTTATTTATCACTTTTATTAAAACCGATTATAGTTGAGAGAGTTTGGATTTAAAACACAGCATGCTTTTTCAATGCATAATCCTTTTATTGAAATTAAACACTACGTCCCTTAAGCTGTTATAATTTTAGATTTAAGCAAAACTTAAACATGATAATAAAATAAAATAAGAATGCATCTAGTCATTAGCATAATTCACGCAATATCCAAACAATGTTTTAAATTGTTAAGCCTTCAAAGAATAAAGATTT
>VYYJ01002754.1:0-19656 GCA_021029165.1 Cyphoderus albinus | reverse complement strand
TTATTCCAACTTGTTCAGTATTTAGTTTTATAGTGTCCTGATGAAGAGTACGGGTGTATACCGGGTACACTGTATCCGAAAGCTTGACAATATTTTATATTAAATTAAAAACATGATATCCTCAAACGTCGTTTAAAACTCAGTTAATAAATTAACCAAGCTAAAAGGTTTTCGTTTAAAAAAAATCGGATTTATTAAATCCTGGGCATGTGTGTGGCACATTAAATGTGCATGGAATGCAATTTATATCTGCATAATCTGCATAAAGCTTTTTTGCAATGTTCCCCAAACATCGGCTATAGCCGGCTCATTCATACATATCTCTTCTGACTCTTCTTGTTATATGTACAAAAATTCCAGCAGCAGTAGCAGTGGTGGTGCAGCACATTTTTTTGTTTGTGGTAAATGTGTATAGTATAGCTGTACTTAAATAATGTAAACCAAAACAAGATCACAATCACAACTTTCACACATCACACTGAAACCAACGACCAGCATCATGTGTAAACTGTAAACAAAAAGTTAAAATTAAAAGTGACATTAATTAGTGACAGTAATTACATGAACTATTTTTTTCGAACTTAATAAATTGTTAATTCAACCCAGCACAGGGTATTAGTTAAATATGTCTAGGTTAATGAGAGCGCCACAACACGAGTATTTATATTTAAAATCTGGATTCGTGAAAGCCCCTTTGGCCAACGGCATTGGCCGTTGTGTTCCTCAATGTCAACGGATGACGATTAAATTTTGCTTGAATGACGGCGGCAGCCGAGGCGTGCGGGACTTCATCCAGCATGACCTGGTGGATTTTGCTCGCAGCCATCCTGGAACTGTGCTGTATTTAAAACCAAGGCGTCACAGGTCTCCGGTTCTTGTCTCAGAATATTGTGAGTTTATTAAACTATATTTATAGTTGATAATTGTAATTAATTAAATAAGTGCGCACGTGCACTTTATTTGTTCAGTTCACCTTTTATTAATTTTTTTTGGAATTTTAAAATTTAATTAGTAAATGGAGGACGAGAGTGGTTTTCGCTTCACAACATGGAAAGACCGGAAGTGTTCAAATGGATTGAAAGTTACCGGACACAGGCAGGTTACGGCCCGATGCACTACAAGAACTACATCCACACAGAAATTCCATCAATTCAGGGCGTTTGGACACCTTTCACCCACACACCGCCGAATCGCAACGTCTTCAAGTATCCACAGGTTAGACAACTACACACAGCCAGCCATTTTGGATCAACTCGTGATTTGTAACTATTAAAGAAAGCTACTAATTCCTTTTCTCCTCCAATTCAATATTTTTAGGAAGCGCTGAGCACTCCACTGAGGTCAAGACCGACTACGTCGGAAATATTGACGAGATACAATGAAATACAAGATGTGGAGCCAGCCAAAGTGGAAAATCATGCGTGAACGAATTTATTTATAATATAATGATTTAATATAGTATAGTTATATTTACAATTCTTATAATTTTGTGAGTAAGTAGTAATCTTAGGTGTGATTAAAAAATACCCGATTGGGCCAAAAATTAATACAAAGTTTTGTACAGTTCTCGTCGAAGCACCGTTTATGCATTCTATTATTAGACTTTCAATCAGTTTTATTACTATTTCGTTTCCTGTATAGTGCATTAAAGTACTTACAGACGTTATAGTTTTTTTTTCTTTGTTGAGGACGGCAAATTATATTTTAAAATGATCACAGTCTTTTTGAAGGAATTTAAATCACAAAGGTCTCTGTTTGTTCCCTCAAAGTTCTCTGTATATTTTATGTCATGTCATTTTAATTAACCTTTTAAATTAGCTCCCAAACATTAACATTCATCGTTCTTGTCAAATTAAATCAGTCCAGAAGCATCCTCAAGGAGGATTTCCCTGCCAGACGTCATAAAAATTCATCCACCCAATTTTAGGATTTCAAATTTGAATTTGACAAAATTTCTAAATGTCGACTTGAGCTTTAAAAATCTATTAAATCTAAATGTGCATTAATCTAGGAACGGTAGCACGCACAGGTCCGTTTTCCGTTGTATAATATCATTAATATGCATTGAGCTTTTTTCCGTTTGGAACATTTTGTACTTTTTGAAATGTCATCTATCTTTTTACAAGATAAATGACGAGAATGAAAATCAGGCACGCCGGAAAGCCAAGTCTACTCTGTCAATTTTAATATCGAAACTGCTGCGACCGTTGAACAGCGTTTGGTGTCCCAGAGAGCTTCCGCATTTTCCGCAAGCAATCTGAAAATGTCAAATTAAAATTCAATCATCGTTAATTTTGCTATCTAAAGTATTATCATTTGGCATTTCAAAACATTAAAAGTTAATGAATTAAGGACGTTTCACCTCAAATATCGTCCTGCCTTCATTCTCGTTAGGCTCGCCCAGAACCGTCCTCAGTAGCGACTTGTTATGGAACACTCTGCCCAAATTCGCGTTCTTCGTGAAGTCATCAATCATCGAGGAGTTAAAACTGGTTCTGAAACTAACTGTGCTGACGCCACTCTTTCCTTCAAGTTCATTCGCACTCCCACTGTCGTCGCTTGCTGAGATGTTGCTCCCATTCTGAATCTGATGGCCCCTGGCCGCGATCGTTGGAGGCACCGGTAAAAGAATGTCTTTGATCGCCTCCGACTGTGTTCTGATGAATCCCCTCTGAAACCCCGAGCGTAACAGCTCGTAGCCACATCTCGAACACACGTACACTCCAATGTGATTCCGACCACAAGTTCCAAACAACCAGTCGCCCAGTCCCATTATTACAGTTAAAAATGCCTTATCATATCCTAAGTTTATCAGATAACCTTGCCATAGCTAACTTAAATTAACATTTTGAAGAAAGTTTATTCATGCACATTATCACAACTCCGTAAAACTCGCTTTTATCTTATCTTTGGGTTCGGTGCACGTGCACACAAAAATAACATTGAAAATGGCCAAATATGGCCGTATTTTAATTTAATTGCCATGAAACACTAAAGTTAAAACTAGATTGCCCAGAATAGAAGCTCGGCTCGAACTCGAACACAACTCCATTTTTTTCTTAAATCAGTGGGCGGCTTAGAGAGCAACTTTTTACCAAAAAATGCGACTAATGTGACATGACACAAACAAGCGACGAAACGAGAGAGCTTATCAAATTCTAAATATTGTTGGGCCGATGGGCCGGGATAACTACTAAAGGATAACTGTCCAAAGTCAAATTAGCATAATCCTACACAATAATTAGATTGAAAGGTTAGATAGGAAAATGCCAGTAATAAACAACTAATTTGTTCTAATGTACGTACCGAGTAGTAGTGTTCGAAAAATAACAATAATAAAGCACCTTCGGGTATTTATAAAAGCCTTTTTTATAATCCTGTTTGCTAATTTACTTTGCTTTTTCCTCCCAAAAAAACAGACGAGTCTCAAAGACTAAAAAATTACTTGTTCTATAATCCGCCTCTGGCCGTTAATAAATTATTATTAATATCGCATTGTTACACACACTCTTTTTACAAAGTTACTTACAAACAATCAAAAAAAATGTATCGACAAATTATGATGACCAATAAATGTGTGTATAAAGGACAATTATAATAAAAATCACAATAGAAGAAAGATTTTGTTTTTGTTAAAATTCTAAAGAAAAGAAGGAAAAGTTTTCATTATTTAAAACATTTGCACTTGTCAATCCATCATCCATTTCATTCATTCATTCATCGTCATCCTCCTTATGTATCTGTTTATATTTACGTGTTTGAGCCTCATTATTAGCATAACAATAACAATAGAAATGGAAGCACGCAAGCAAACACCTGCCACGGCCTACCTTTCCGTGTTTTATTTCATCATCGTTATCATTTCTTGTTTCTCTGTGTCTGTCTTTGTGTCCACTTTTTTAAAGAAAAAAATGCAGTTTTTCAGGCAAAATCATAGAATTACATAGTTAAAGTTAGATACTAGAGTAGTAGACTTTTTAGATTATCGCCACTTACACAAAACGTCAATGGCAATGGTAAAATAAATGTGACCACATTTCCGCTCCATATCATTTTCTATGCATTTTAGAGATTTTCGCGAAGATTTAGTGTGGAATCAAATATTATGTTATTAAGTAAGTTAAGTGGGTAGAATTATGTTACATTATGTACATTACATTATTATTTGCTATTATTATGAATGAATATAATAAAACTTGGTAATTGTAATAAGGGAAGGAAACTTTTTTCATGTGAAAAAGTGTGAACTTGCATGCATGAGCAGGCAAACGCAACTTACGATTAGTGCAATTTACCGCTGCAGTGGCAATAATAATGCAACAATTGTGATTATAATGATCATGAAATGAAAGAATTTCGATTTCACATCAAGTGCCATTTTCTACTCAAAAGTCAAAGTCATTCATTTTGAAAAGAAAAGAAACATGAGAGATGAGCCATGAAATCGGCCAAGGAGTCAGGTAAACATTTGACTGGGTGTTTATGAATGATACGTTTCGTGGTGCACTTTATGGGAGATCCACTTGGTAAAAATGTTATTATTGGTTTTTACAAACAAAAAGAACAATAAAATCTGATACCAAAACTGGCTTCAACTTTTCCTTTCCTTCCCTTCCTCGTCGACTCGAGACTAGTCGACAACTCCTTATCGAAAAAAAATGTTCCCTGACCAAATTTCATCTTTTCTGCGTGCTTCGCCTTTTTCTGATTCTGATTCAGATGCAAGAGGGCTTGGCATTTTTAGGCAGGGTTGAAGTTGAAGTCGCGGAGGACAGGATTCTCGTGAAAACAGATTTTCTGTTGTGATTACATTACAATTAAAGGGTAAATATGCGACACGACAAGACGGTAAAAGTAAAGAAATGTTCTGAAGCGCTTTGAATATAAAAATGGCCTGATGCAAGCGAAGCACTAAAAGCGAATCGCTTGTTTCTTATGGATTTGCATTTTATATTGACCATTTCGTCAAGTGTTATTATTAATACTTACAACACACAGTTGGTGCATTTATATTTAAATATCAAATTGACTCGGACTACTTGAATGACAAAGGAGACGATGAAATGACCATAATCGACTTCAGAACAAATAACGTCGAAAAAATTTCTGTCATAAACTCACTGCACTACATACAACACAATTTACTTACTGCTGCGAACGAATTAGCATTTGCACATAGAAATGTAAAAGTCGTTTTGATTTACAGCCACTTTAAGATTGAGCAGACCAGTAATTTACAAATAAAGAATTTAGAGATTCTCTTCTTTCTGCACAATAATCATTCATTCATATGCAGAAGATGATCTTCGTTGCTCTTTTTTTCTCGTCTTTTGCTTCATTGGATGATGGCTGATTGATGTAAATGATGTTCGATGGTTATCATTTATAACGTTTTAATTTTAATAGATGAAATTGCTGAGTGACGAGTCACATTTTAAAGTTCTGGGTTGTCCAACCGTCCAACATTAGGTACATTCGTCATCACATTCGCACTACATATTTTACAGCAGTTATAAACTTTAAAAAAATAATTACAGGCATTAACATAACAAACAAAATCAATATTGAAAAAAATACGAATTCCAAAAAAGATTGAAGTGAAATTCTTATAAAATGTCACTGCCTTCACATAATTTCCCCACGTGATGTAGTAAATAATTGAAATTAAAAGTGATGCTNAAAATCAATATTGAAAAAAATACGAATTCCAAAAAAGATTGAAGTGAAATTCTTATAAAATGTCACTGCCTTCACATAATTTCCCCACGGGATGTAGTAAATAATTGAAATTAAAAGTGATGCTTAAAGAGAGATACGATGCGGTTTATTTTTTTAACAAGCAACGGAAATTGAACTGTAATAAACCTGACGAGCAATGAAATGAACATGATCATCGTAATTTCTTTTGTCAATGTGGAGTCAAAAAGATGAAAGCTTTAATTAAGTAATGTGACTGATGTTTCGACTGTTTTCATTTTCATTTTTCTGCTAATGTGATGATAATAAATATTTGTAAAGTAAGTTGAAAAGGTACTTGATGTAAATAGTTGACAGTTAATTCCCTAATTATTTTGGCTTTCGATGTATGGTGTGATATAACATAACTAACAAGCGTATAGCATATTTCTATTCTCTCTCTCTAATCTAAACCAAATAATGGTCCTTAATCCTTATACTTGTCATGTAGAGCAATATCGTTCAGTCGCACATGAGATGAAGTTCAAGTTCGATAACTTGAACTTGTTTATGAAAGTGTGATCAATAACAGCATCAGCACAGCAGTGATATGAATCTGAATCTAGTGGAGACACTGCAATGGCAAAGAGAGAGCACACGCCCTTCATTAAGCCCTTATAATCAATTCGAAGAAACTGATGCATTTTAAGTACAAAATATCTTCTTTTACCAATTTTCTACCTGAGTTGATACGAGATGCGTCTACAGATTGATAATCGTGCACTGCTGTGTGTGTGTCTGTGTACCATAGCCATTCCTTCAATAGACTTGAGCTAATCATAAAAATGAAATGATTTAAAATTAAATGGAAAGGGAGGCAAATGTATCCCTTTTCATTATTTTTTCCTCTTTTTAATATGTTCATTCTGGTGGAACAAACGACAAAGGAAGGAAGATGCTAAGATGCAGCGTCAACCGCATCATGCATACTAATTTGTACCGTATTGATCTATCATTTCACTTAACGATCGATCGTTCAGTCGATGATCGAGAACAGAGTTCAGAGATTTGAAGCACGTCGCTCCGCGCATTGATGCACTTTCGACTTTTTCACAGGCTTGTTGCAACAAGTAAACTAAACTGTGACTGTGACCACGTTATTATTATGATTACCTATGTACCTACAATTTGATTGTCCTTCCGTCTTTGCGGCTATAGATCGATAAGCGATGATGAAATGAATCGAATCAACTTTCGATTTTATCTGATTGAACCACACCAGAAAGGGGTGTTTCATCCATGTAACGCACTTTATTATTATAAGTTATTATCAACAACATAATAATTGTTACCCTCTTTCATTTATACATTATCATTATCCAAAGAAAACGGAAGTCAATTATTAGATTAAAAATACGTAGGTATTTTTATTACAGAAAATAACAATTTTCAATAAAACGCATTTTTCCATAAATATTTTCAGGTGACTCGACTCATTAAAAGGTTAAACGTCACAAAATGAGCCAGCATCTTCTCAGGTGTTCTTTTATGGTGGTTTTGTCATTAATAGCGCACACCCCTTTCTTCATTGCTTTGCAAAGTTTTCCCTTGCTGCTGCTGTGCGAAAGAAATTCAATTACAAAACTCATATTGAGCGTGAGAACTCATTAAAGATTACGACGATATTACACTGATGAGCTGAGATGAGTTGAGGTGAGTGAGGAGATGAGGCTACTCACTTAATTATCTCAACAGGTCATTGTGAAAAATCTATTTGCTCTTCAAATTGTTTTCAAGCATGAAAAATCAAGCGAAAAAATGATTTTTATGGCCAGGAAGAAAAATCGTGTACCACATCCCATGTTTAGCATTGTCTACACGCAGAGAGTTAGTAACTAATTAGATTTTGTGGAATCATCGTGTTATTGTGATTGAAAGCACTGGGCTGAAGCACTGGGAGCTATACGAGTGATACCTAGTTAATTACATGATAGGTCACCGTTGGATGGGCGGGTTAAATATTAACGACTTTATAGTAATTATTCTCGTGTAACTGACGTGTAGACGTGAGGAACGAGATGAGATGTAGCTTCGTCAAGTTACCTATAATACCTGTTTTAAAACACTCTTATGACCATATTTTTCCGTTCTGTCTGCCTCGCACCCATATTTTATTTAAAAATAATTTTTTCTGTAAAATATTATGAAAACTTTTTGAAAAAATGCTACCTTTGCAATTTTCCTTGTTAAAAACAAGAAAACAGTCGGCGGCTACGGTAAGGGTAATTCAGTAGGTGCCAATCATTATCACACTCTTTTTACTCCTTAAAAGTTTATCCGTTTAGTTTTTAGTTAAGAGTTAGTTAGGTACTTGATAAACTGGCCATATACTATCAAATTGTCCCGTCCCAACCCTAAAATCTATCCCAGTCCTCGTGTTCTATGCTAAACTCGTAGTTTATGTCTGGCACATCCATTTGCTTTGCCAAGCCAGGAAAATATCTCTTCTCTGGTCAACGTCGTCTCTCATTCATGTTTTTCTGATAAAGTTTACTGGGTGCCTGCACGCGTGCAGTTTTTTAATGCAACTGAAATGTAACTTGTAACAATTACCTGCATACCTACTTTGATTTGACTAAATGAAGATGTCTTTTTGTTTTATTAATATTTGCTCAGCGTGAGTTCATGTTTTCTTTTAAAAAATATTTCACTTATCCGTTTTTCGCATTTTCACTTTCTTTTAAATCGTTTTTGGTTTTCGTGTTGTGTTATCGTTATGTGAATCGACAATCGAACCATTTTCGAGGTGGATACAATGGTACATAATCTCCATCGCCCAAATCTTGATGCATCCTGTATATAAATTACTCTCAGATTTGTGTCTTGCTCTCTGGTGTGTAACAAGTTTGTTGGCGGCACTTGTTAATGTATGTGTGACAGTTTTCTTTCTTGGCTTTTTGTCGCACCTTTAAAAAAGCAGGCGAGTAATTAAGAGGGTAAGAGAGTTATTTATTTAAGAATGATCCCATAAATCTGTGATGCTTATTCTTGCCATTGCCATTTTGCCTTGCCGCATAAACAAGAAAACGGAAAAGGACCATTTTTGGAACGCAAAATGGTAAACGTAGATGCATTTTTCTAAGGTGGATGACTTTTTGTTTTTACTTAACTAACTACGTAGAATAAAAAGAAAATATTTTTGTTTTGAAGAAAGCAGGTACGTAGGCAAGGTTAAGGTAATGCATAGATAATTATTTTTGCTCCACACTCCACTTGTGGATATCGTGTGACATTTGGGACAATGTGAGAACCAGGTCGAGAAATGCTTTTTTTCTTAGTTTATGATGCGATGATTAAGATGATAATAATGAGAGAATAAAGGAATGACCCAGGCTGCCAAAAATGAACAACATGCATCATTCTCTGTTTTATTGTCTGTGTTAAATTTTAAATAACTCCGTATACATGAAACACGTTGTTAAAAGTCAAGTTTAGAGTTGAATTTGAATTTGGACTGCAAAGGGAACGAAAGGAAACCACGCATGAGTAATTATAATGATGCCGAAAGCGGCGCAAAGGAGTAAAGTGAAGCTGAATGAAGATGGGAGGAAAAACAATAATTAAACATTAAACATTAAACATGCAAAAAGTGGGGAAAGAAAACATTTAGTGTAGTAAAATACTAGTGTAAAATAAAATAAAAATGCCCCTCGTTTGTAGTACGCCAAAACAAAGTGATGGATGCCAGAACTCGCCTTCTGGCACCAGCACCAGCAAGAAGAAATAAAGAAAGAAGAAAAACAAAATAAAAAGTAAAAGTCTAAGTGAGCCGCTGCTCAAAATTCTATGCTGTATCGTATCATGTCAAGTAATTAAGAAAGTCTAATTAAAAGGGGCTAATTTGTGCGTGCAATAAGGGCTAATCTGATCGCATCATGTCCATCTCATCTTCTCTATAACATTTTTGCTACTGAATAAATTCATTCAAATTAAATTCTTTTCGTTTTGAGTGATTAGCTATACGCAATAAATTCTTGACAGTGTTTCTCTTTCATTATCCTGTTGTGTATTGTGTAGTCAAATTAATGATCTCGAAAACGCACAAGCTTTGACTCGACTGCCTCTTGGCTAGTTTATCATTTATTAACATTTACATCCGAGATGTGACATGTGTAGCAAATTTTGTTCACATTTATTAAAAGCAATTATTATAAATTATTTTATGATGATGACTAACATGAAAAAAAAAATTCTTTCTTTTCAGTCACCTCCTCGCTCACGCACACGAGACAAGAAAGAAAACAATGATGCCACTGCGTTGCGCTTTTTCGAAATATTCAATATTAAAATTTTTAACATTTAACATGTGTACATACTTTTGTCTATGCATTATTTGTATTGTTAAATTATAATGCTTTGTGCACGCACGATGAATTTTTCAGAAACGAAAATCATGTACACGCATCATTTGTGTGTGTAAACAGAAAAACAATTAACGTCCGCCCTTTGATGGCATTTTTGCACTCTATTTAAAGTAGTGACGTGACGTGTGCGGCTGTATTAATATTAATGGCGTGGGTGAGTGGTCGGTCATTTTCACTTGCATTGTGATAGAGTTGAGATTTGGAGCTTTATCACTTCCCTTTTGCGTGCTTCAACTCGAATTAAATAAAATCCGGATTTTCAAATTTCCTATTTCCAAATTTTAAATAAACAGAAAATTGCGTATGCACATCCGCATTGTATTATTTGTATAGAGTTGGAGATTAAACAATACGTCTTCTAAATTTCTGCGTAATAGGTAAATGGGTTGATGACTTTGTCAAGTAAGTCACTGTCATAGTCATTTTCAATGCAACGTGATAATCAACATCAACGTGCAACGTGCAGCAAACAAGAATAAATGAATGAAACGGATATAAGCGTCTTTGTTGCGATGTGGTCACTTGTCACCAATCGCTTGCCTCAAAACGTTTTTCCTTCCTCTAATTTTAATAATGGAGTTGTAGCAATTTGTAACATTATTTATTTCGCTGCTGACAATCCGTTAAATGTCGACCTGACACTTTGACAGTGTAATTAATTAGTGCGTATATCGTACCTTGCCTACACTTTTATTTTTCTTGGTTTTATTTTATCTTATTTTATACTAATAAAAACGAGTCCACACATTTAATTTTTTCTCTTCATAATTCCTATAACAGAAGAGAGCAGATCTACAGCATAAATCTTGATGGTATTTAAGGTTTTAGAGCCTTTGTATTTTCTATTTCATTTAACTACTTTTTCTTTTTTGGTAAACATCGGGTGAATATTGATGAGCCTACTTATCGAGATCAACCAACTGTCCACAAGATTGTTAAAAATTATAATTTATTTGACAAATTCCCCATGATGTGATGCTCGGTCAATGTTAAATAGGTACATATAATGTACAAGCGATGAAAACCCTGCGTGTTTCGCAAAGGAGGGACGCAAAGTTATTTATTTTAGAATGCTGTCAATAGGAAGAAGAGAAAATGAAAGAGAAAGAGACGGCCTTTAACTTTTTGGGTAGGGAATCGATGAGAATCTGAAAATTTTAAAATATCATAACCTCCGTTGTTCAGTTATTCATGTGTGTGACCTCTAGAACTAAAAATTTCCTTTCAGGACAGCCTTGCACCACCTTCATTCATCTCATTTTTCTAATATGGCAGTCTAAGTTGAAAAGTTTGGTGGTGGTCTTGGTCTTTACACTTGACGTTGACTTTTAGGTATGAGATGAGATCCATTAATTTTCTCCAAATAAATTGCAAACCGGCTACGGAAGAGCTAGCTGTAAAATGAAATATTTTGAGACAGCGACTGAAATATATTACTAACGAACAACACGAGCTTCTCACTGTGTCAGTACTCCAACAATTAAAAAGGAAACCAGACCTTTGTCTTGCCTTCTTGTATTCATTATTATCTAGCCGACAACTCTACATTTAATAAGAAAAGTAAAGTTTAAAGAAAAGCAAAAGTGCTTTTTTGTCAGCCAACCAATCATCTTAATCGTAATACAATAAAAATTCCATTTCTTTCAAATAGAGAGCAATAAAGCAGTCACCTTTTGTAATTTATTGAAACTGACAGAGACGTCGACACATGATACACGAGAGATCAGTGGACTAGAGCAAGGTGTACTTTAAATACCTAACAAAACAGGATCTAAGGCAAGTATTATACAAAAAGAAAAAAAAGTTTTTCCACTTAATCAAGTGAACTATGTATGAGTTCGATGGATGATTTGTCTGAAAAATTTGCCAATTTGTTGGTATTGGTAAGTAATATCAGACTGATTACAGTTATTATTTTGCAGTTGTGCCTTGCGCGCAAACGGGCAATGACGATGACGATCACTGCTGACTTCGTCATGCCATAAGCAGTCCATAAAAAGATTTGGACAGAGATTGCATACAAAAGATATATTTAATTTTTAAACACTGCCCAAATAAAAAGGCGCTAGAGCTAGAGAAAGAAAACTTGTCTTTTAGTACCTCTGCAAAGTATCCCGAAGATATTTGGCAAGCCTTAGAGTCAAAGGAAAACAACATTTGTTAAAGACAATTCAAGGAATACCTACATTGTTTCAAACACACAGCGTCAAAGAAAGTAGCCAGAAAATGGTTAGTAAAGCAAGCCCACAAAGAAGGTTTACTTTACTCACTCACTCGTCTTCACCTAGTTTCTGTGAACATCCTCATCATCATTATCATGGTCATCGTCATCTTCTTGTAGTCTGCATCTGCTTCAGCAGCTAGCTGCCAGCAACGTCTTGCATTTGCAAATTGCAATTATCATTATTGTATTGTAGTTACTTAGCAAAAGAGGTAACAAGTTGGTAAGTCCTCTTCATTATCATTACCATCGTCATCCTCGTCAACCTTTTCGTTAAGGCTTGTCTACTTCTGGTGCAACATCATTTCAATGATTCCTCATCTCACAGAAACATTTTTATCAAAATTGATGACAGTCACGAGAAAACTACAATTTTTTCTACATTTGCATTGTTCCTTGGTTTTAGTTTTTGACTGGGATGATAATGCTGAGACCATGCTAAACCAACTAACAGAGCGGTAACACACGACATAGACAAGCAAGACAACGTGGGTGCAACATTTAGTAAAAAAAAGATTTTTGAAAACAAAAATTTATTTTGCATATTTGTGTTCAACACATATCACCATCACCATCAGCATTCGTTAAAAATGTTAAGTTGAAACACCGGCATATTTCATGCTGGTACACCAGTGGTCATTTAATAATTATGATGTGCCATACCAGATACCATGTAGGTATCCGAGCAAGCAATGAGCATTTTCTTTTCTTTCCCCACTTTTATCATCCCTCCCATCATCTCCGCCATAAATAATATCCTTGTAATCATTCATAAAACCAAGTTAAGTTCTACGATGATCATCACTTCAAAATCGTCATCATCATCACAATGATCATGATCATTGGATACTATAAAACGTATGGTATACGCATCATTGTACTGTGGCCACTAAACTAACCATTTAAGTAACGGCTAACGTCTTTTAATACTTTAATAGTAGCGGAGCGGTTGGTTTTCCCCTCTTTTAATCAACACAATGTAATATGGCCACGCACAGTTTAAAATGCTTCACCGTGCTAAACTTTGTAACTCTGTGAGAAAGAAAAAGTAAGGAAGGAATAATAATATCCTCATCCTTGTTTACATGCTTGCTGCTTTTGAAGATTTTAATTTTTTCCTATTTATTTTTCACATTTTTTACACCAAAAATTGAAACTTGTCCCAGAGAAAAGATTCTCGAAATTGAGTTTGAGTTCAGAATTACAAAGTACTTAGCCAAGGTTAGATGAAGACCACGCGATAATCAAGCTTCAAAAACGTCTTCTGGCGGCTTTCCTTCTGGCAGCAGTAGATTAAACAAAGTATTTAACCCTCTTTTAGTAACTTTTCTTGAGTTTTCCCCAGGAAAAAATGAATTTTAATTTTGGTACGAATACCTAGACGTAAAAGTGTAATCGTATCGTAAGTAAAGTAATTGAGATCCCTTAATTATTACCCTTTTGGTGTAGTAGTACTTTATTACAAAGTGTTGCACATCCAAAACCCATTCATTTTCATTGTTTACAATAACAATAAAACCAGGTAAATTTTCTTCGCTCCATTATCCTCTCCTCCACTCCACCTCCTCCTTTTAAAAAAGAACTTCAGATTTCAATTTGTTTTTCTCTCCACACAAGAAGGAAAAAGCAGAAAAAAGTGTGTTTGTGTTGAAAGGAGAAACTTTTACTTTCTGCAACCGCTGCCTACCTTCTCACGGAGTTTTGGTGTTAGTGAATGTGTCTGAAGCTCCTTTTTTGGAAGGAAAAAGATGTTGAATTCGTCATAAAAAGAACAGCCACAAGAAGATGAACACAGCTACCTTTTGTTAAACCACTTGAAAAATTGTTTTTCACTTACATAGGCATATAAACTAAAAAGTGACTTGTTTCACACAAAAGTTACAGTTTTAACATTAAAGTAAGGTAAAGGCGTTGCTTTTATGTCGTCGCCTTTTTACCTTGTAAATGTACAGATACATCCTTACGTGAGCTAATGTAATTCAGGCACGCAGTCTGTTGTTTTTTCCTTGTATCGTGTTTGTGCTGTGTGGCAGTTATTTTTTACTTCATTGTGTGATCCTGTGATGTGACAGTGTCATTATAGTAATGATCACGTCATCATTTCTTTGTAAAATAATTCGAAGAAAGTTGAAATCTGTTTTGGTTTTTAACTAGAATTTATATGATTATTAGATATATTTTTGCATGAACTACTAAAGGAAATCAATGAAAAGGGAAAATGAAACTTGTTGTGGGCAGTTCGTTTGCTACAGTAAAGTTAATTGAAGAGAGCGAGACACCTAAATCAAATAAATGCCAAAAAGAAGAAAAGGCGACCACTTGCTTCACAGCACAGACACGGAAAACTGGGCGCTGCTGTTGATGCGCATGCCGCTGTTGCAGCATAAAAAAGGTCAAGAGGAGAGTCAAGTAAGTGGAGATGGAGATTTTTTGCGATTTGCCACCGCTTTGCTCATGAGTTACATTATTACAGTTCAGTGGATGAATGAATGATGAAGTCGAATCAAGGAACGATAACGAATCTGCTTAGCTCAGGCATTTATTTTATTTCACTCTTTTGGTAAGAGTACAAAGGGAAAAGTTTATAGCGTAACAAGTAAAGCTTTCTGACACTTTGGCACGGACATCTCCTTCTTAAGTTACGTTACAACGTGCACGTTACAATTATATATGTATAAAATGGACAGGCGGACTTGTTATCGTATCATTTGGTCACTGACAAAAAAAGCAAACAAATTAGAAATTGCTGATGCAAAGACATAATCTTATAATGACAAGGTTGAAATGGCACTGGTTTCATAAAAACACTGAAGAAGATTGAATTTTTGGAGAGACACTCACACATGTCACTGGCAGAATAATAAATAAGTAAAAAGTCAGCGGTAGATAAAAATTGGAGCAGGTTAGGTTGTTAGGTTATCGATCTCTGAAGGCCACGCACGCGTGTAGAGTTAGACGAGGGCGACGCTAAGGGCCTTAAGTTAAGACGATTAAGTTACATCCTTCGGTACATACATCATGAACTTTTACAGTACAATTCTAAAACTAAGCCTAATGATAATGATTGGGAAAATATGAACGAGTGAACAAGTGAACGAATGAAGGTTGATAAACCGTCGGTTAGTTACCTTATAGTATTATGACGCGGTGCATAAGATTTATTGTTGCAAGTTGCATTTACGCTGTCGCTGTATTTTATAGTACTTACTGAAATTACAGGTCTGGTTCTTGTCGCACACGCGCGTTTTATCTGCACGATGTTCGTCTAGTCATTTCATAGTCCGAAGAAGCCGCTCGCTCGGTCGCGTAATAAGAAAAGTAAAAGTCATCACGGCGGTGAAATACCTAAAAAAAAAGTGGAATTTTGCCGATGATGTGATGTGATGTGATGCTGGCATCGTTTTCATTTTTCTTCTTTAACTTCTAAATTTTTGGCAAAAAAAAAAATTTTGCATGTGCTTCACTTTTTTTTAATCTGTGACCTTCTCAAAAGCTAAGAGAGAGATGACAGGAAACATGAAAGCTATTTTAAAGGGAAAAGTGACCACAACTCTGATTTCGTCAATTGATTAATGGAATTGATTGATCGATCAGTTCTCGTTGAACATGATCATGTAAATAAAGAGTAAAATATAAAAGAGATTTTTCGAGTAATTCGTTTCTTGCCAGAATAACAAAATAAATTACAAAGTGATTAAAAGAAAGCGAAGCGAATAAAAAATGGATAAAAAAAGTCAAACTAGAAAAACGAAAGAAGACGAAAAAGGATTTTTATGTGTCCTTGTCACACGACCTATTAAGTACCCAGGATTACCAACGAATATCGTTATCATATCACAGTCATGATCACATCAGCAGAATTTTAATTGGCGGTTGTAAAAGTGAACGTTTTTCAAAGCACGAGGTATTTAACGAATAACGATTTATAACAAAGAGCGATAACGATAACAATGCCATTGTTTCCTGCTTCCTACTTGAACCGCATTTCTAATCAATTTGTAATCGCATTAACCAAAAAACTTTTTCCAAGTATCGAATAAATAGAGAAAAATTAAATAGTTTCACTGATTTATTTTGTTCACGTAACGGGGCGGCAGTAAGGGAATTAAATTAGTGTAGTGGTAGTAGTAGAGTAAAGGAAGACTTCCCTCGAGACAAAAGCAATTTTTGGCAATTGCTTGCACCAAACTTCAAAGCTTTACTTACTTAAGTGGTCAAAAAAGGAGCAAGGCAGAATGTAATGTGAATTTATTTATTATATGGATACTTTTTAAAGTGGTAACATTTTTGAGCGAAAATTGTAACTGCTTTTTAAATGTTTTAACCACCTCATCTTGCACGTAATACTAATATCCAATCCCACAAAAAAATGCTACTCATTCATAATAATAATCACAATAATTTCTAGTACAGAGGGGACCACAATATAAAATAAAAAGTTTATTGCATCTCTTATCGGTCCAAGTATAAAAGAAAACTTCGTCTACTGCATTGCAATTGCAATGGCACGCCGGAGGATTTGGGTGGGTGCTGATGATAATAATGATAATGATGAATTAAACTATTTGGTGTACTCAACTAAACTGCCTGTGCCTGCTGCACACGGTAGTCTTGTCTGGTAAAACGAGAAAAAATAATATAATGTCTCATTATTATTATTATGGTTATTACTACATTGAATGCAAATTAAGGGCTCCCAATACCTACGAACTTTGTGCTTTTTAGCATAAAAAAGCAATTCACTGCTCATTTTTCAAAAATTATTGCAGATGTGTGCCTAAATAAGATATAGATATTTCTCCACAGTACAAGAGCAGAAGCAGAGGCAAGTTAAATTCCGCATCACAAAAATTTATTTTCTCTTTTTCCAATTTATAATTTCTGTAAGTGCTGATCACCTCATCACGTCGTCATTTTAGACCTGATCGCGGATACGGCTACCTGTGAAATGAATAACTTTGTTCGTAGGAATATCATGTGACACACGTCCATGTCTCACTTTTGTGTGTGACCTGTGTGTGTAAATACCTACTTTATCACTTTACCTCTGTAACGGTTAGGTTATACAGGACGTGGGCAAGAACAATGAAAATAAAACGTATTAATAATTTATGCAGAGATGACGCTATCAAAAAACTTGCTGCTTTGCTTACCAAACTAACCCAAAGTCCCTAACCCAAGAACCAAGGAACCCAAACAAGGAATTTCCTTTAAAACCAGACTTTGAGAACGTTTGAATTGGCAATATTTATTAAAAAGGTACGAAATTCTTCAGCAGAAAAATTGTGTCGTAGTAAGGAAAAAATGTTTATCATTGCTTCATTCGCATTCAGTTCAGTGAGATGGTAAACAAAATAATTGAAAAACTTGTATTTCGTCATTTTGGGGGAAGTCGCAGAAAAAATAAAGCATTTTTGCATGCGAAATGCGAGTAATGTTGCAACTTGGTTTCAGGAGGATCAACTAAACCGAGACTCAGACTACATCGTAATTAGCTTAAGGAAGGACTTTTCATCTGCTTAAAACCACTCTTCTCTTCCTGAGTAAGTCACTGATTTGAATGCACTGATGTTAGAAACTTGACTCTTTTATTTTAATAATGATTATATTCTTTAATATGCACAATATTTTATTGAACTAACAGAGCGAATAAAGAGGCAAAAAAGATGAGGCTTGTAAATATGCACACAAATTTGAGTTAGGCTAAGGTTAAAGTAAGGTGCTCATTGTTGGTACCAATTTTCACATACATCAGTCGAATCAAGATGACGATCAAATTCAGGTTTAATAATAAATGAAAATCGAAAGAAAAATTTCTTCATTTCCCCCCAAGTACGTGACACAGGCAAGAAAAGAAGCCGAAGCCAAGGTTGTGTATAAAAACGTGTGTTGTTTGTGTGCACACCAATTTTTCGCCTTCTTATTGGAGCATTTTAGTTTTTACTTTTACTACTTTATTCATATTCATTCACCAAAGATTGATTTCAATCTCTCACTCAACCAAAGAGTCAAAAAAGAGTTTAGCAATTGAAAACGGTGCAAGTTTTTTTCTTCTTCATGTAACAAAGTCAAAAGTCAAGTTTTATCCGCTACTAACTTAACTCTTTGAGCGTGAGCGTTGCCTTTGCCTTAAGTAGTCTCCATTTATTACACCCAATTTAAATAAGTCTCTAGTATGAATCAAGCAGATGTGATGTGATACGATAAGGTCTTGTATAGACAAGTTGTGGCAATAATCTGAAAAATGAAAACGAAAACGAAAACACGTCTCTGTTTTTGCTCAGAGTCACCATCACAAAGCTCAGTCATCCATATCAAATGTAAACCAACAAAGCCAAGGAAGACAACGAGATGAGAGTGAAAGAGAAGAATTTTTGCTTCCTTAATAACAACTAAACAGAAACGCATGCTAAATAAGTTAACTAACTACCAACTAATAAATTTCGTCTCATCTGGGTCACTGTCACCTCTTGTGCTTCTTGCAGTATGGTGAGCAATCACGCACAGGTGAAAAAGTGAACACTTGTGCAAAAATATTTATTGAAAAATTCAAACGCTCATCTCACCTTAAATGTGAGTAGTTATCTTTGCATTTAAATATTAATACCTATGCGGTATGTATTCATTAAATTGTTCGAAAGAAAAAAATAAATGCTTATCGGTGTGCACTTTCAATGTTTTCTCATTTCTTGTGAATTACAAAAAGGTTGATACTGACGATGTTTTATATAAAAATGAAAACCCCTTCCCAAAAAGAAAATAGCAAAAAAGCGTTTTCAGGAGGAATTTATTTTTTGTTTTTATGCAAATTGTATACAAACTTGAGGATGATCACGATGAGATAGTTTACTTAGGGATACCTTTGGATCATTTTATTGTTTGTTGTTGTGTTATGCGCGTTATCTTTCGTGGTAACCATCAAAAAGATCATCCCTTTTGCTTTTACTCACCCCACGCCCTTCTTTATCTCCCCAAGTCCATCCCTCAAACTGCTTCATGCCATGCCTGCCTGCCTGCCTACACGCATTTTATTTTATGACGCACTTAAGTTCAAATTCAAATCAGCTTCAGCTTGAATGAACATAAACATAACAGAAGCAAAAGTTGAAGTTTAAGTCGACTGTTAAAAATCTTGTTATCTTTTACTTTCTTGCGAATGCTTTGTTTTCCTTATTATAACATAATCCTTTTTATTTCTCGGCGCATGACAAGAAAAATAAATGACATGGTGGTCATTACGCATTAAAATATCGTGCAAAAAACTACTGATGATGACAATGAAAGTGTAATTTTTTCCCTTAAGGCTTAAGGGTATACTAAGACAGGACTAAAAGG